>OOFB01038139.1:50025-60631 GCA_900323305.1 Trachyrincus murrayi
GGTCCACCTGACTCCACTCCCTGGAGCTGCAAGAGGACAACCACGAGATTAACATGGTGGTTAACGTGGTGGTTAACGTGTTAACCACAAGATAAACATGGTGGTTAACCACAAGATAAACATGGTGGTTAACCACAAGATAAACATGGTGGTTAACCACAAGTGTAACATGGTGGTTAACGTGGTGGTTAACGTGTTAACCACAAGATAAACATGGTGGTTAACGTGGTGGTTAACGTGTTAACTACAAGATTAACATGGTGGCTAACGTGTTAACTACAAGATAAACATGGTGGTTAATGTGTTCACCTGAACATAAACATGATGTTTGATTATTATTGATGATTCATCTCTGAAACGTTTTTTCTTTAGACATAATCTTTTTTCAATTGAAACACTGCTTTTTTAAAACGTATTATTACTTATTATTATTATCATTATTATTATTATTATCTGTTTTTAAATGTAATTCTAACTGTGTTTTTAATTAAAACGTGTAACGTGTATTTCCCCTCTCTTCTGTCTCTTACCTGTCGCTCCAGGGCCCGTTCCACTCCACGGTTCCCCACGGGTTCCTGATCCGGATGAGCTGCACCTTCCGTCCCCTGTAGTTCACCTGTAGGGCGGTAGGGGGCGCACCAGGCCGTGGTAACAGCCATTTAGTGCACTGTAGCAAAAACTACCTGCCTCTTACATCAATGAATGGACAATAGGGCCTAAATAAATATGTACATAATCAAAATAGCACCAACGCTGTAAAATGAAAAATTTCAAATTGAAAATAAAATTCCCATGGACTGAATATCACAGTGATGATGCCCTGTTCATAAATGTAAGGTATAACATGTAAAGGGGCATGTGTATAATAAATGCATTCATGTGATCTCATTGGTTTTAATGTCAAAGGACGGTAGTGTGACTCCAGAGTCAGACTGGTCTCTCTCGGGTCCTCACCTCCTCCAGGCCAGTGATGGAGTAGGCGTGGCCTTTCACCAGGCCACTGCCCGTCTGGGCCTCTGATTCGGCAGAGCTGCTGATCTGCAGATTGTGGGAGGAGCCAAAACACATGTTAGTCTCTGGCCCGCCCCCAAGCCTCCCATTGAACCGTGTCTTAGCCTATAGTCATCACTCTGAGAATGTTCTAATTATATATGTTAATTATATGTTAATGAGGAGCACTAAGATGAGAAGCTAGCGGGTCATTGGTCACCGCCCGACGTGATTGGTTGGGAAACCTCAGCAGTGATCTTCCTATTGGCTGCGGCTTCCTCTACTTCTACAAGTCGTATTTTAAATGTTGCTGACCCAGATCTCAAGAGACGCTCATCGTGAAGCTCATAAATATACTGAACTTTTTCCTTTAATATTTAATATTGTGCATTCCCAAATGAATAAAGTACATCTCATATCATCTTGCCTCACTTGTAAGTTATGATTTGCTCTCTTCTATCTATCCTGCTGTCATCTGCTACCATAGTGATGGTGTGGAGGTGGTGGTGGTGGTGGTAGGGGGCGGGGGGCTTACGTCGATGGAGCAGCCCAGCATGGAGCTCCTGTCCAGGGCTTTCTTCATGATGCTGAAGAGGTTGCTCGGAGCCTTTTTGGTCTCGTACATCTCGCCCACGCCGCCCGTGAAGTCCTCCATGGCCTCCATGGTGCTGCCGCCCTTCAGAGACTCGTAGCTGCCGTGGAGTCTGGAGGATTCAAAACCAGTTCAGGGGCTTCGCTTTCTAACGCTTGAAGGCCAGACCAAAACGGGTTGGACATTACTTTTTAGTTGGTGGACGGAAAAGGACATAATTTGCCCTTGATCATTGATGGACAAACAAAACAAAAACAAAAAATTTGGGTGATTTTTGTACCTTTTTTTAGCGTTTACTATGAGACTTTAAAGGAAATGTATACAACAAATATATATTGGCGTCAGGTGATATCACGTTGGAGACACTCATTTGAGCCAAAGGAGACACAGTGATTGTGCAGTCCCTGTGGTTTGGCTTCTCCTGATTGGAGGCCGAAAGGTTCTGGGTTCGATCTCCAGTGTCCACAGCCTGTATGTATCCTAGAGCTCGATGCCCCCTAACCCCTACCTGCTCCTCTCCCTTACCTGTATCTGAATTCACTGTATGTCTCTTTGGGTAAAAGCGTCTGTGTGGAGTGTGTGTTGTTGGTGGGCTGGTTTAAGCAGCCTCACCTGGTCCGAGTCAGACTGACTAGACTCTGGGGCTGCTGGGTGAGGCTACACACCTGTGGGGCATTGGCCAATCAAGGCCCACAGGTTAAACCAGCCACCGGCACACATACTCAGGAGGACCATTGTACAACTCTGCAATAAACCGGTTTACTCTGTTTTAAACCGGGCAGTCTGCTAAATGACGGCAGTAAGTAGTGAACAGTAGGCCTACTTGGCGTAGGCCTTCTCCAGCAGGGCGCTCCAGAACTCGTTGTTGGAGGCAGAGTGCAGCATGACCAGCTTGTCCCGGACGGTCGGCAGGCGGTCGTCCACCACCACGTCCAGCCACTTGTTGTGCTGCCAGAACTACAGACACACAGCAACACATTGTCTGGTTATTTTATAGGGCAACATGGCATGTATTTGGTGGACAGGATGGTAATGAATAATGCGATAAGTGGATTTGATCTAGTGTGATCTAGTGTTCTTTTGGTGTTTTATTTTTTTGATTTGAGAATTTTGAGAATGACTATGAAACCGTCATGCAAAGTTAACTGACATTATTTACGTGCCGGCAGGACAGGAAGGTAACAGAGTTTAGGGTTTGGATCACGGACTGGAAGCGGTGACCAACACAGGATCAATCTAAAAGGTGGCCGGTCTGGTTCTGCCACACATACTGTACCTGGAAGTGGAAGATGCCGGCGTAGGTGTGATCAAATTCCTGGTCGCGGGGGACCACGCGGGCCAGGTTGTCTTTGTGGAGGGTCAGGGAGGCGGTGGCGGCCAGGAGCCAGCAGTCCCCTGAGGGGCGACGTTTGATTTCAGTCGGTGACGAGATAAGACTTCACTTTATTGTCTGATTTGCTCAGAACATTGTCCCGCGTCGCAAGTGCCATAGTTTGACAGACCAGACATTTGGACAATTAGGCAGACACACCATTATAAAGTCTACATGCAACATACAAAGTACATACATATAAAAGAATAAAACGTACAGGATAAAACAACAGCTATACACATTACCAAAAGGACAGAATTTGTCGTGTTTAGTGGTGGACTAGTGGACTAGGTGGACTAATACAGTAATATAGCACCCAAGTTAACACTATAGGAGGGTTTCAATCATGTGACCTGAAGTTCCATAAAAGAAGTTCAAGCCGCCATCTTGGTGCTTCTGGACCAAACATTCTAGAACAACCAAGCAACCAGCTGTTGCTATTCTGATTAGAACGGTGAAAAATCACAAAGATGGAGGCCTGGAATGTGTGTGACATCACGCGGAACCCTGCTATAGAGAGAGACATCATAGTTCTTCATTTGCACTACTGGGCACCCCTGTGGCACACATTAAAACCTTTGGAACGAAGACAAATTCACGAATTGAACGGAGACAAGAACGAATGAAAGAGGACAGGCAAAGCGGGTGCACTCAGGACATCTCATACTTCGGTCATAACGTCACGTACCCAGCTGCCCTTGACAAATGTCGGTCCTGTTCGCTCCGCCCACCACGAACCTGGGGTTTTCACAGAGTTCCTGGGGAGCGGGAGGGAGGGAGAGAGGGAGGGAGGGGGGGAGGGAGGGAGGGAGGGATGCATCAGATACAAACACATGGTGAACAGGTTGGTTTATTCATCTGAGGAAAAAAAAACCAACAACCCAGAAACTATGGGTCCACGGCTAGGTGTGTTCACATTCCACACACACGCACGATCAACAGTCAGTGGACTCAGGCACTCACCAAGAAACGCCCAAGGTTGTAATGCTGTAGTAATGACTATCAACGGAAACTTCTTTTGTCTCTGGCATTTCTGTGTGTCTCCTTTGTTTAGACACTAGGGTAGTGTTGAGGACATAGTGGATGTTGCTGTTTGGTGCTATGTAGAAGAATTAGGCTAATGCAGGCTATACAATTATGTTAATGTAAACTATGAATGAGAAAACAATGACGAAGACATGATTACAATCTGCAGAGCTTTGGAAATGCACGATGGACGATTACAGACCGTACCAACTTCCAAAGCTTGTGTCTCTATTGCGATTCATAAGTGTCAAAGTTATGTTCATTACCGTCTACGGCTCTCCATGAAAGCATATTTAGACAAGCAGCCATCCGAACTAAGTCAATAGACAGCCAAGTGCACCAGCCTTCAACTACAACATCCCATAATAATACACAGCCTCCCTGCAAAAGCTGTAAAAGCCCAACGGATTACAAGTTCATGTTCTCGTTTCCGAGACGATTTTAACATTTGTTGTAAAGTCACATTTTGAAATATGACTGTGTTCTAATAATAGCTGTCAGTTGGTAATCAGTGACGCCTGACAACAACTGCAGGGGAAAGAGAGTTTCACACACACAGGGGGGCCTCTCCCCACGATGGGCTCCAAAGCCTGGATATCCCCCCTGAGGTCACTATGGACCATCGACTATAAAGAACTAGACCTTTCTCACACACACACACACACAGACACACACACACACACACGCGCACGTACCCCGGGTCGTTTCCACTCAAACTGGAGGGGGGGACTCTGGCTGTAGTAGAGCGAGCCATCGTTGGCGGGGAAGTCCGGGTCTTCGAACAGGACCTTCCTCCGGAGGCAGTCCTGACGGATCTCCTGGAAGGAGCGGCCGTCCCCCTGCGTGTCCAACGCATCCGTCGCCGTGGAGGGCTTGGACTGCCGGCTGGAGAGGGTGGACTGGATGGGCATCGCGTCTTGTGGAGAGCTGGCGGTGCGGTGCTCACCTGCTCAGGTGTGACAGTCAGCCAGGTGGCTCGGTGTGTGTGTGTGTGTGTGTGTGTGTCAGGCTGTGATGGAGGGACCAGCCCGTCTGGTTGTAACACACCCTTCACGCCAAACAGGTTTGGCGTCCTCGTCACCTTTACAAGGTGGAGCAGCCGCACGCCCCTTTGGCTTATCATGCGACCTGCCAACCCTCTCTCTCTCTCTCTCTCTCTCTCTCTCTCGATATCTCTCGCCCTGTCTCTGTCACTCCCTCACCCTCTCTCTCTCTCTCTCTCTCTGGGCTTGGCTCAAAGGTGGAACTCATTCCTGAAGTGTTTTCATCATTAAAAAAAAAGAGTAAGTAACCCTACCCCTACATATGTAGATTACATTCCTCTTATTGTCATGTGATTCATACATTCTTCTATAAAAAGTACAACTAAATACTAAAATAAAAAACGTACTGATGCTATGAGAGTATAGTATGACCTGGTCGTGGTATGCGAGACTCAAGTATTTACCCTGGTGCAAGTGTATACAAATAATGTTCGACTGACAGACTGAACTTGTGCATACAACCAGCCGTGTGTAACCCTGTCGTGCTCATCGAGGACCCCGCTACCAGGGCTTTGGGAACGTCCAACGCTCTCCAGAATCAAGATTAGATTTCCCCATATCCCCAACGGCTTTTGTCGCCGAAATATTTTGTATTTTCTTTGTGGCAGTTTGTCTGCTCTTAATCTATTAGATTACAGATGGGAATCCGACCCAGACAGACAAGCTTTTAGACCAAACATAACCCAGACATTACCTTTCTCAGTGTCATTACAAATATATTAACTACAATAAATGTGTTGGAGGGCTTTTACTGTGGAATGGCAGGATGTGGTGCCAGCAGAACGCCAGGTTTAGTCAGCAGATATCTCAGATCACGCTCAACAACCTGCCAGTGTCGGGTGTGATAAGGAGAGCAAGACAAGGCAACAGTCTTCAAATATTTATATTTCTTATTTATTTAGCTGGAGCTACACAGAGAGCTTAAGTTTTACAAAACAAAATGAAAGCTTTTCTGACAACGCAGGTTTACTTGGCAGTAACCAGCTGAATTCACAAATGGAAATTTTTCAAATTAACAAAAGGATATGGCAGCTGGAAACTGAATATGACAAATCTTAAATTAAGCATTTTGCCCACAAACAAAAACATGTGCCATTAAGGGATTTTTTTTTCTTCTATTGTGGTAGAAAACTCCCCAAAAAGGTAACCAAGATTTTACAAAAATACATTTACACTTTGTATAGCATGGTACACAGAATGCCACTGGCCGAACAGTGTTGAAAACACAACCGGCCGTTCATTCACAGAAATGTCCTTGTTCAGGGTATTTACACTTTATTCCAGGAGGCGTTTTATAGAAAAAATAAACGCCATCATTGGTATCATCACCTTGAAGTCTACAGTTACAACCGCCTGGGCGTCAAACCCTGAACAGATACCCATGAGCTACTTTTATACGATTACAAAAACACAGCGACTGCATTTCAATACACAGTCTTGTCCTGGCTGCTGAGACCCCTACCCCTCTGAGATTGTTCATGGACGACCACAGGAAACTTCAGATCTGATGAACCGACGGTCGTAAACACTTGAGTATGGCTTGCAGAATACAGAGTCCCCCGTCTGATCGCTGGTGGGGGGGTTGGGGCGGTGTAGAGGTCTGGTATCATGGCTTATGGTTCAA
The DNA here is from genome assembly GCA_900323305.1 of Trachyrincus murrayi. NCBI lineage: Eukaryota > Metazoa > Chordata > Actinopteri > Gadiformes > Macrouridae > Trachyrincus > Trachyrincus murrayi. Next base: position 56,673 of record OOFB01038139.1, read on the forward strand.
AGTGAGGAGTGCAATTCATTCTGTATTCTGGCAGAAGTCTTGGAGCTAGTAGTGGAGATTTCCTAGCCTCCTGTACCCATCGTTTGATCTGAAACTTCTGACGTGGAGAACATTTGGGATGGAAGACAGAGTCCACCAGAAACAACAACAACAACAACGTTTAGTTATTTCTTCAGGGGTGAATTAAACCTTCTCATGGTCAGGCATGCATTGAATACAAGCATGTCTGCCATGTTCGACAGAAATCAGCCAAAACCAAGGACAGAAAAGCCATTTGTCTCGTCTTCCGGGAAAAGCTTCAAAAACTATGGTTCAACTCTTGACATTTCAAAATGAAACGCTGAAACGTTTCTTCTCTGTTGGACTCCAGAAGAAGTCCACACCACTGAAGGTAATCGTCTATTAGCAGGTCGCTAGACGATACAGAGCACAAGAAATACATCGTCACTTTAGGCCACTTTATTTGGGTAATAAATACAAACAGAACTACACTGGCTGTAAACCGATGGGGGCCTATGATGGACGATCCACCGATTAGACGTAGAAACCCTTGAATTCATGAAGAAGTCTGAGGAGAACGACACCAGAGTCTGTGGTACCCTCCCAGCTGAGATGAGCTTAGAAAACAAAACCAAACATACATAACATCTTAGTGAAGTGGTACAAAAGAAAACGTGGCCATAATGAATGACTTGCACCTTAGTTAAACCCTTAGTAAACCTCTTGACCAGCGATGACCGCAGCTTCGGTGAGGTCAGGAATGGGATCACGGGATCGGAGTCCCTCGTCTCGACCATTTCCCCAGCCATTATCCACTCCCAAAGCCCCCCCCCCCCAAAGTGACCGACTCGCAAAATCAACCAAAACAAAAGCCAAAGCATGGCGTAGCTAGTGTCCCGTCTTCTCCTGCGCGGGCGTGGCTAGTGTCCCGTCTTCTCCTGCGCGGGCGTGGCTAGTGTCCCGTCTTCTCCTGCGCGGTGCCCGTGACCAGCAGGAGGTTGCAGGCCATGAACTGGACGTTGAGCACACTGCCGGTGGTCCCGGCGTACAGCCCCACCAGCTCCCCCGACGACCCGTCCACGGGGGTCCCCGTGTGGGACGAGTGCACCACGTCCCACACCCGGACTGAGTTGTCCGTGGCGGCCGACGCCACGAGGCTGCTGTCGGGGCTGAAGGACAGGCTGGACACGCTGTCCGTGTGGCCGCGCAGGTCCTTCACCAGCCCCCCCGACGCCAGGTCCCACAGCTTGACCCGCTGGTCCTCCCCGGCCGACGCCAGGTACTTCCCGTCGGGGGAGAAGGCGAGCGCCAGCACGGGCCCGCGGTGGCCTGTGAACAGCCGGACGGACGCGCCCTGCTGCGTGCTCCACAGACGCACCGTCTTGTCGGTGGAGCCCGTGGCCAGGTAGTTGGAGTTGGGGTGGAACTTGACGCAGTCCACGTCGGCGAGGTGCCCGGCATACAGCCGCAGGGGGTAGGTGCGGGAGAACGTCCAGAGGCGGGCGGTGCGGTCGTGGGAGCCGCTGGCGAAGTAGAGGCTGCAGGGGCTCACGTCCACGTCCCACACCGGGTAGGCGTGGCCGCGGTAGAGGGCGGTGTTGGTGAAGCTGCCGAGGTCCCAGTAGCGGATGGAGGTGTCCTCGGAGCAGGAGAGGAGACCCGAGGAGTCCGTCAGGAAGGAGGTGCGGAAGACGGGACCGCTGTGGCCGCGAAGCGTCTGGATCTCACTGCCCGAGGCCTCCTCCTCTTCCTCCTCCTCCTGGAAACAAGATGGGAGGAGGTGAGGGAGGTGGAGAAGATGAGGAGGTGAAAGATAAAGAAGATGAGACGACGGGAGGGTGAAGGAGACGAGTCAAAGGAGATGAGGAGGTGAAGGAGATAGAGACGGTGAGTGAGATTAAGGAGGATGTGAAAGAGATGAAGAACAGACTGTCACTACAGGGCTCTCATGTGATGACAGCGGGCCTGAGACTACGCCTACGATGACCACTTCTAAAAGCCGTGGGAATAGTGACTTAAAAACTAACAGAGCAACCAGTTTCAATCCAGAGATATGAATAACTTGATACTTTAGGGACGATTGGTGGTTACTACTTCTGGTTTACATATGTAGACTAATGTTTCCTGAGAATGACTCTGGCTGGGTCTTTATCGCCCCCTGCTGGTAGACATTCAGTTTGCTTCAAAACAGGCCATGCTATACATGTTTGATGCATAATGCGTGTACCAAACTCCCTCTCCTCGTGGTCTGGCTCTACTCTGCTGTAAAACAAACACCCCGCTAGCTCTCTCCTCACGCTCTGCTTCTCCTGCAGTCCTACTGCAAACCCCTCCTCCCTCCCTGCCTCTCTCTCTCTCTCTCTCTCTCTCTACTCACGTCTTGCCCCAGCAGGTCGCAGGCCAGGTGCACGTGTGACACGTCCACCTGGTGGGGCCGGGGCTTCAGCTTGCGGGCGCGGAGGCTCCACAGCTTCACGGCGGAGCTGTCGAACCCAGCGGCCAGCAGACGGCTGTCGGCGGACACCTCGGCGGTGTTCAGCAGATGCTCCGTGTGGTGGAAGGCGTAGAAGCACACGGTGGTCAGTGAGGGCGTACCCTCACGCACCTTCTTGATGCAGTCCTGCAGCGCGTCCAGCGCCGCCTCATTCTGGGGGAGGACCCCCGCCGGGAGCTCCACCCCCTCGCTGCTCCCGCCGCCGCCTCCCTCCGCCCCCTCCATGCCTGCCCAGGTGGGGGGCGACGTCAGGGCAGGGTTAGGGCCGGACACCGGCCCTCCGTTAGTGCCCGCGGCGGCGGCGGCCGCGGCTGCGCTGGCCGCGGCGGTGCCGTAGAGCTGGTAGTCGGTGCGCTTGGCGGCCGTGACCTCCAGCTGCAGGTGAGCGCCCAGCGCCCTGCAGAGGGTGCTGTTGTCCTCGCTCTGCAGGTAGCGCAGCAGGTAGGCGTAGGCGGGCTCCGTCAGCCGCACCACGTACTTGTGCTGCAGGACGGCGCTGAGCTTGGCGTTGGCGACCACATCCTGCGGCGTCAGGACGTGCCGGAGCTGCTCCACCGTGGCTCGCTGCTCGCCGTCCGCCAGGAAGGCGCCGTGGAAGCGGCTGTAGAAGGAGTCGGCGGCCGCCTTGAGGCCACAGTGCACCATGTCCAGGTGCAGGTAGACGAAGAGCGGGTACAGCACGCCGCTCACCTCCCTCGCCCAGGGAACCTCCGTCTCTGGCGGGGGGAGGAGTGCAACGAGGAGTCAGTCATGGCTCCTGACTAACTACACACAATGAAGACTTTGTCTTTGTTTAAAGGGCCCCTATTATACCACCAGGGGTGAGGGGGATTAGTCAGTACAAATCATGTCACCATCATTTCTACCACAGATGGGAGTGTCCACCCAGTATGATATGATGATGTATGGCTGCAAGGGGCGGAGTCACGCCTTGTTTCGTGTTTCGTTACTGAGATATTCTACAGAAGAAAACTCATGCGCCCGAGTGGATGAAGCTTTCAGAAGAGGATTTTAATGGATTTCTACTGTTTTTATTTGAACTTCACAGGTTACCTCTACTACTGGCCGAGTTTGTATTTGCCAATTACGTGCTTACGAATCCCCGCCTCCAGCAACACGATTGGTCTAAACAAATATGAAGCGAAAGAAAGTGAAACGCCACGTTGACCCAGATTTGAGCTCGTCTGCCATCAGACTTTAGATATTAATCTAATTAGTCTCACTTGTGAGACTAATCTCAGCCCAACAAAAGTGTAGTCTGATAAATGATGTAAACAGTTGGTACAGTCCACCAGGGAGGGGGGGGGGGGGTGTGTTAAACATATAGATACAGGGTGAGAGAGAGCGAGAGAGAGAGAGAGAGAGAGAGAGAGAGAGATATAGATACAGGGTGTGAGAGAGAGAAAGAGAATGTCGTGAGAAGATTTACGACAAACCAAAAGAGATGGGAGACAGAAAAAAGCAG
>OOFB01038140.1:0-34237 GCA_900323305.1 Trachyrincus murrayi
TCTCTCTCACCCATCTCTCCCCCCCCTCTCTCCTCTCTCTCCCACCTATCTCTCTCCCTCCTCTCTCCTCTCTCTCCCACCTATCTCTCTCCCTCCTCTCTCCTCTCTGTCGTTCCTAAGCTGAGTCATGGCGGCTTCCAGCTACTGCTCCTCTTGTCCTCTGTAATTCATGCATCTCCTTTTCTTACATGCACTCTCGCTCTCTCTCGCTCTCTCTCTCTCTCTCTCTCTCATTCTCTCGCTCTCTCTCTCTTTCATTCTCTCGCTCTCTCTCTCTTTCATTCTTATTCTCTCTCTCTCTCTCTCTCTCGTTCGCTCTCTCTCGCCCTCATTCTGTTAAACCTGTGGCTTTGTAGCTTCAGGCTACTTTCTGGAGATCTCATCATAATGTCCCTATACACTGTGTGTATTACTGTTATGTTTATGTATATCCGTGTATCTTTGTTTCATGTGTGCCTGTCTGTCACATATTTGTGTGTGTGTGTGTGTGTGTGCATGCATGTGTGAGTTGATTTGCGTGTGCTTGTGTGTGTGTGTGTGTGTGTGTGTGTGTGTGTGTGGGGGGGGGGGGGGGGGTCAGGCATTCGCCACCAGTGGTCAGCATATGGAATGAGAACACTATTATGTCACCGGGACTGTTTTCTGCTCTGACTCACTCTGTTAAATAAGGCTTGGCCAGAGGGGCAGCCGCCGTCGCCATGGTTTCCAGAGGAAACTCAGGGAAATTGGAGACGTGTGAGGGGGGGGGGGGCTGCGGGGGGGTGGGCCTCGGCGGGCTTAAGGCTGCATCGCTTTACCCTCTTATAAAGGCACACAGATATCCTCCAATCTTCTAAGAGCTTCCCGTTAATCTTCATGTAACCGTTTGTTGATTGATGTGCTTGACCTTAAAAAGAAAGAGGACTTCCTAAACCGAGAGGTCTTTTACGGCAGTAATCGGCCTGTGTTACTTTCAATTGCTACTTGAGTCGGTAGCTATTAGTGCTTGTTAAAAAAATGATAAAAAATGATTAAAGAAACGATATCCATAAATGCATTAATTAATAAATAATACAGTTTAATACATGCAAGTTTGAAGTTTTCAACATAATATTATTCTTTGAGAAAATAGCTGATATATAATTCAAAAAATGTCAAGACCAACTAACAAGGCAACTAACCACTGAAAGGTTGAGGGGCTACTTCTTCCTATATGTCATACATATACATATACTTCCTATATGTCATACATATACATATACTTCCTATATGTCATACATATACATGTACTTATACATCCTATATGTCATACATATACATATACTTCCTATATGTCATACATATACATATACTTCCTATATGTCATACATATACATATACTTCCTATATGTCATACATATACATATACATATACTTCCTATATGATATACATATACATATACTTCCTATATGTCATACATATACATATACATATACTTCCTATATGTCATACATATACATATACTTCCTATATGTCATACATATACATGTACATATACTTCCTATATGTCATACATATACATATACTTCCTATATGTCATACATACATATACATGTACTTCCTATATGTCTATACATATACATATACTTCCTATATGTCATACATATACATATACTTCCTATATGTCAAACTCACTTTAAAGTTTAGACTGGGGAAAACTTCGAAGGACTGATTGCTGCCTTTCGAAGGCAAAGTAAATCTTGCCTACTCTTCAATTTGATTGGCTGCCTGTCTCATAAAATGTGACATTGACGAGCAGTGTACTGCAATATGGGCAGCGGTCTAGGTTATTGTAGAGGACAATTTGGCCTAAATGTAGTTTATGATTTCGCCCTTGCCTTTCAGATGAATATTATTTTGTTCATTTCTGTTTTTTCAATTCCCTACATTTGTACACGTCTGCGATCGGCTTCGACTTTGTCCTGCCTGCTTTTCACTGTTGAGATGGCATGTCCTCCCGATGTAACCCAGATCTTATCTGCATGAATGTGTTTTGGCTCTGTGACCCCTCTTCATGCTGTGTTGCTTATATATTTGTGTGTGTGTGTGCGTGTGCGTGTGCGTGTCTCTTTATTTATTATATATCTACATACATACCTTATTGTGTGTGTGTGTGTGTGTGTGTGTGTGGGACTCCTGTGCAGGTCTAGAGAGAGACAAGTTTGACAACAAGACAGTGACCTTCGAGGAGCACATCAAGGAGGAGCACAACATGTGGCACTACTTGTTCTTTGTGGTTCTGGTGAAGGTGAAGGACTCCACCGAGTACACGGGACCCGAGAGCTATGTGGCCGAGATGATCAAGGTGTTTGTATAACGCAGTAGAACGGTGTGCACTACAGTGGTGGAGTGTAACGAAGTACGTTTACTCAAGTACTGTACTCGGAGTGCAAATTTGAGGCACTTGTACTAGCTTATACTTCTACTCCGCTTCTTCTCAGAGGCAAATATTGTACTTTTTGCCCCACTACATTTATCTAACAGCCTTAGTTACTGGTTACTTTGCAGATTCAGATTAACAATGCAAAATATAATCAATAAATACATTATATTATTATATCAATAAGGCTTTATTAGTCCCCAGGAGGAAATCCACAAGCTACCCAGCAGTATGTAAAGTAATATAGAAAATATATATAAATACATTAAAATGAGCTCCACCTGCAACATTAAATCGATGAACACATTAATGCATCAATAAATATACTCCAATAATATAATATATATTATTCTGAAATGGGCCATTCTGCATAATGAGTACTTTTTGTACTCAGTACTGTATATTTTGATGTTAATACTTTTGTACTTTTACTTAAGTAACATTTTCAATGCAGGACTTTTACTTGTAAAACTGTATTTCTACAGTTTTACTTGTACTAAGTTCTGAGTACTTCTTCCACCACTGGTGAAATATAACTCACCACTAACACAGTGGCTGGCTTTGTTGCAGCAGTGGCCCTGGTAAAACAAACAAACAAACAAAAGAATGAGTGTTAGACATTTGCTGATTTAACTTCTAGATATCTTTTTTTTCAAGATTCAAGATGTTTATTTGTCACGTGGTGTGCAGTGAACACACCACAGCTACTGGTGGCAGTTCTTTTACTGTAACTTTACATGTCAGTTAACTTTAACGTTTACAAATATATTGGGGACATATGTTTTTGTTGAAAGAAATCTGTTGACCTCTCGCTGACCACTGAAATGCACATGTAGCCTGTAGGGCTAAGTGCTTTAAGCGGCTAAACGGCTAATGGGTTGTTTGACTACTTGCAGTGTGTGTATGACCTTTTTTGAACCACTGACATTGGTATTCACCTTTCGGTGAGTGCATGCTGAGTGCATATTGGGTCCTGTTACACACGCAGGCACACACACACACACACACACCTCTCAATGAACAAAGACTTCCATCATGCACATTCTAAACCAGAAGTGACAACTGAACAGCACATGTGTAACTGCCCAACCCACAGGCTAAGCAACATATGAGGATCTTTGAAGCCATAGTCTCTCTAGTGTAGTGACCTGCAGGTCCCTGTAGCTAAACAACTCAATGCCATTCAGTCTTGACGGACCACCAGTCATTCTGTCACTTGTTCTTGCAATTCGATGCTATACAAGTCTCTTTTTTTTAACCAAAGCATAGATTCCATGCATGTTTGCACAGCAATAAACACTGCTGTATGTTGGATAGCATTGTCCTTTACGTTAAAGATACTTCATAGATTTTCCCAAAACTACTAATCTTACTCCTTAATTGAAGGGCTTAAAGAATATATCAAACGCTAGCTTCGCCTGCCCTTAACGCCGTGCCCCCCTGCAAAACCGTTGATGAAAAATTGTCTGATGGCTGTGCGATCTGCTGCTGTGATTGGTTGCCCCAGGAGCATAACCTTGACTGGTTTCCACGGATGCGTGCCATGTCGTTGGTGAGCAGCGATGCGGAGGGTGAGCAGAACGAGATCAGGAACCTGCAGGAGAAGCTCGAGACGGCCATGAGGCTGGTGTCTAATCTGTCTGGACAGCTGACGGAACTCAAGGAGCAGGTACATAACCCAGTAGCACCGACGTTTTATTTTCTCCCCTTTCATCACAATATTTAGTTTTTTTTAACCTCAACAACATCCTTGCTGAAGTGGTATCCAAAGACATGTTCGTGCTCAGAAGATGGGAAGAGATAAAATGGGTAGTGGACAATAAGACAAAATATCAAAATAAAAGTATGACTACAGTTGCAGTAGAATAATAAATGAAGTTGCACACAAAAACAGTATCTTCTTATTTACGGTGTTATATGTGCAGTAATAATATACAGTATTATTACAGTACAGTAGTGCAGGGTGACACCCAGGACCAACTCCATCCTCCTCTCCCTGGATGGAGACTGGAGACAGGGGGGGACCTTAGTCCTCCTAAAGTCCACCCCCGTCTCCTTCCTTCGGTCCTCTGTACTCCTCCTCCTCCCGTCCTCCACCGATGCGTCCCACAACAGGGGGTGAGGTGTTAATGGGGAAGGGAGAGAGGATTGAGTGGGGCAGGGAGCTGTAGGTGGGAGGTGTGTGTGTGTGTGTGTGTGTGTGTGGGGGGGGGCGGGTGGAGAGGAGGGCTGAACCATTTAGCTGAGGGGGTCATCATTGGGGGTGGGGAAGACAACGGGCCGCCCCTCTCAGACCTGTTGAATAACAACCAACTCGAGTGTGATTGGCCCCTCCAATCACACTCGATTGATAAGTGAGTGTGATTTAGATTCTCTGGTCTTCTCTAGTCCGAGAATTGTTTTTACTGATAAGATTCAACGGCAGTCTTTTATGTATGAAATGTTTCTCTGGTATATTTAGATTATTTTGTACATAGCCGAACACTAGGACCTTCGTGTTCTCAACAAAAAAAAATGACGGATAAAAAAATGACAGCAGATGGATAAAAGGTTATGTGTCTCTGTACTCCTAAAAGTGGAACATATCGACTTAACTCGTAGACACAAACCACAACAAAGAATGCTTTCAGGGTTGAATCCTGACAGTGAGTCATGTGTGAGTGATACGACATGCTGATCTGTCAGAAGCAGTCCAGAGTGGGCCGTCTCAACGTTCCTCTGCCTCGTAAATGTGTCAGAAAATAGGTGGTTTCTTGACAAAATACTGGGCAGGATTCAACGAGGTCACAGAGTTCATAGCTCACGGGAAATGCGTCTTAAGAGTGCCTCCAGAACAGGTTCACCGGTCGAATGCTTTTTTTCTTTAAAGCCCACTCAATGGTTCCTTCCGCAGATGACGGAGCAGAGGAAGCAGAAACAGCGCATTGGTCTACTGGGTCACCCCCCTCACATGAACATCAACCCCCAGCAGCCAGCCTGAAGGGACCCGCAAAGAAGAACGACCAAGACCCTCCCTTTCACAGAGTAGTCCCCAAACACTCCTGAGCACTTTTGGCCTGATCTGCAGCATGTTTGACAGGAGCCCCAGTATGTATGTATGTATGTATGTATGTGTGTGTGTACAGTATGTCCATCTCCAGCATGTATTTATGACTGTATATTTCACCAGACACGCTTCAAATACAAATCAAAAATGTCGCTGAACGTTCGGCATTTTAACGTTGAAATTGGCCAAAAACGCTATTTTTGAGAATACCAAACTGGTGTAGTGTGGATGTGAGTTCTTCCGGCGGTGTTTTTTTTTGGTGCGACAAGTGCCTTGTGAGATTAATGATATGAAGGAAGTGAGGACTTTTTTTTTTAACATTAACACATGTAAAGCCTTACCTTATCTTAGTCATCACTCAAGTGTGCCAAAGTTCAGCCGTAGTGCCCTTAGGCTGTGGCCTTGTACTAAGAGTGTGATGCCTCATATTTGCACCAGCAAACTCAGGTCTGAGATTTGGGTTCAAATGCTTCTTTGAAACACTAAGGCAAACATTATCAAGTGTCTTCAGTTGACGAACTGATATGAATACTTTCAGATATGCAATGTCTGAAGGACACAGGTTTGTTTTGGGAATTGGTTGATATTTATACAAAAAAAACATTATTTTCCAAAGAAATTGTGATTTCACTTCAAAAAAAGAAAAAAAAGAATGACCCTCTAGAATGACCTATATTTTTGAACATTTCCAAATGCTTTTATGGAATACATAGTGTGGTACTTTTTAACACTTTGGCGGCATGTAATGTAACTGCTATAATTTGCTATGATGAGAATTTGGACAATTCTGGATGCCTGTTTTCAGCAGTGAATTTGGAACGCAGAACGCTACCTGTGTATTCAGGCTTGCTTTAACTGACATAGACACACATATTTGACTCCATTACAGGAGTGAATGTATTGTTACATGTTAAGGTGATGGGGAATAGCACGTGGGCTACTAGGAATGGTTCCTTGTGGTAAGCAATGTCATTGGAAGCAGGTAATACAAGTCGATGCTTTTTGAATGGTATTCCCGGCCTTGATAAACTGGCACTGAACAGTTAATCCAACCTCTACTATCGAGTTCACAAATATATATTTTGTTCTGTTGCACACAAAGTAATGTTATTCTCTGTCCAATTGTCACTTTTGTATGAGGTCGTTGTTTATAAAAACCTTATTTGAAAACAACGCTGAATGTTAAATGGAAGTTATTTGGAATGCAGCTTGACCAGACTGAACCTTTTTTTTTTGTTGTACTAATGGGTTTGTGTCTGAAATGTACATTCCACTCGTTTGAGTCTATTTAATAAAGTGTGTGAGAAATCTCATGGTAAGTGCTCTATACTGCACACCACACCATGGTCTCTGAGTGTCTCATCCAACAGCAAGTGACCTTAAACATTGTACAGGGATCACTGAGGCCGGCCTCCGAGATGTCAGCAAACAGATATAGGAAATGTTTGTTTTTCGAATGTGTATCATATGATATATGTGCAAATACTTAATCCAATTAACAGTAGAAAAGAGCCATTCATGTTGACTGCAGAAGAAAGACGCTCACACACACTTTGAGGGGAATACCAACTGAAATCTAGTTTCTTTAAATACAAAATGTGGCGTCTTCAAAAAATAATATAACTTGCAGTCCAAAAACAAGGTAATTAGACAAACCATGTGTCTCAATTATTATATGTAGTCCTTCAAATGTCATTCCTTTAAATGATAACTCTTTGTTCACCTGTGTTCTATATCTTACATGCATTGGATGCATGGCTGTCTATGTGTGGTTTGCAGGACTGCCTTCATGCAGTCAACCCAGTCAATATCGACCCAAAAGTTCTCGTTGCACATTTGAACTAATTTGGACATAAAATGGACATCATTGAAGACCTCTTATTCTAAAACTACGCTTAAAAACAGTACAGATAGTGTCAGGTAGGGAATGAAGATTAGCAACATGCTACACCTGCCGTGTAACAGTGGCCTCTAACTGGTTGCTAATTGTGTAGTAAAACAATATATTAACATTGAATTTTGGAATTGTTGGAATTCATTAACGTACGAAGGTAATTATATTACGTTTACCATAAAGGGACTTTCTATGGTTGTCTCAATTTCCAGTGGTTATCCAATTATTTTAAGATTAAATCAGTGCCTCTTAAACCATTTCATTCACTGAAGCCCCACTCTTTGTATTACTACATTGTTGGAATGTTTGTCAAGTAATTTGGTTACTGGACGATGTAGAAACATTGCATTTGTACACTTTCTTAGTAAAGTTCTTCTTAGTAAAAATGGATAAAATAGATGTCTTAATTAGCCTACCTTTTCTAATTTGATTTATAGTTCACTGACTGGCCCCGTTCAAACACAATCTGAGAAATGGTTAAACACGTATATCTGGCCTATTGGTATTTGTATTCTTACACGTTACATCAGAAATGTACCCCTGACCCTAAACTCAAAAGGGGTCATTCGAATTTCTGCTCACAAACATCTTTTACATTAGCCTATTATTTAGACTTACTATATACTTAAACCAATATATGTTGCGGTAAAACTATCATGCATTCAAAAGAAGACATGATGCCATACCATGTTTATAAATAAAATAAAAACACTAACAACGCTGTGTGTCCAAAAATCTCTAATACTTTAGTGTTCCGTTCTCTCTCTTCTTTTTTTCTTCTGTGGCGAGCGGCTCTTGTTTCCATACGGGACAACATGGTCGTACACGGGGCCCGGGAGGCAACGCCCACCGCCCTGACGTAGGCTGCCGTCCACCCACTGAGGCTCCTTATCTGCAGAGGGTCCCGCCTTCCGGCGTACAACGCCGCTTTACACGTGAGCCTCATGTGACAGAGGTAGGTCAGTCGGAGCGAGAGTCAGATGGTTTATTTAACACGTCGCTCTGTCCTCCCCCACTTTCCCGACGCGCCGCCGAGCCTCTTGTCTACTACAGCGTGACCGTTTGCTATCCCGTCTACGTGGAGATCGCGGGGGGACACGCGTGTACCGCCGTTCAATTGATGCAATTATTATTGGGTTTTTTTTAATGAATGGCGTTTTTTTTTTAACGAAACTTTGTTTTGCGAACAAATACGCGCGTCTAGATCGGCGATTTCCAATTGAATTCATAGTTTTGACTGACTGCGCATTTTGGAGAGCCATGGAACGAGTTCCGAGCGCGCAGCCACCGCTGCTCCCCAAGCACACGGCGGGCGATCTGTCAGACATGCAAGGGTAAGTTCCTCCGGTAGACCGCTTCCGTGGTTCACCTGTAAAGTCATTACCTGTCTTGCGTTTACAGTGACAGTAACGCACACAGCTTCAGCAATTCGCGAGGCCTACATAATTGATTTATATGTTTTTTTTCTTTAATTCTTTTTAGGATGGATTTCCCGATGTATGTTTATAAATCCAGGAGAGGAATGAAAAGGGGCGAGGAAAGCAAGGTTTGTTTGTTTGTTTGTTATTAATGGTATTCATACGGTATTTTTTATTATGTTTATTCATTTGTATTAAAAGTTGTAAACATGCATTTTCTATTTATTTTTTTCCCACGGCCCCAAAATAAGTGGTTGACCTAATTTAACTGACATAACTAATATAGTCCAGTCTGCTTATCAGTGCTGCTGCTACTTATCACAGCGTGGTTTCTTATTTGCTTAATTTAGTCGGTCGTGTTGTCATTGCAGGAAACCTACAAACTGCCTCACAGACTTATTGAGAAAAAAAGGCGCGACCGGATAAATGAGTGCATCGCTCAGTTGAAAGATTTGCTCCCGGAGCATCTAAAACTCACGGTAAGTTCATACCAGGGATGCATAATGTCATCGACTCATGTTTCTTGTATAGTCGTTGCTGACTTACACCGTCGGGTGGAAATGTAGTGCTATTACACCAGCCATAGGCTATACGTAAATATTTGCACTATGCTAAAAAAAAAAACATTTTGTAGCCTATAATTCCAACCATTTGTATGGGGATTTATCAGGGTTGACGTTGACGTCAACAAAATAATCATGGGAATTGATAGCTTGGCTATGATTGGGAGGCCTGGACAATGTAGTTCCTGTGTGTTATATAAGAGATGATTTGCTGACGGTGTTTGCTCCTTGTAGACTCTGGGCCATCTGGAGAAGGCTGTGGTTTTAGAGCTCACACTCAAACACGTGAAAGCCCTCACTTCACTTCTGGAGCAGCAACAGCAGAAGATCCTCGCTCTCCAGAATGGCATGCAACTTGGTGAGCCTGATATACCACACACACACACACACACACACACACACACAAATGTATATACAAACACACACTGCACATGATGGTTGTGTTTGACAGCATGAAGGATAGACATTGATAGACGCATGAGAGGAATACAGAGGTTCAATGTTAATCTTGCATGCTGACCTGCAAACATTTGACCTTAATGCAGAAGAAGAATGAGCCACTTTTAGAGAGACTCTAAAAGAATCTAGAAGCAACAATGTATATGGTAATATCTCATGTACACTCGGAGAACTACTTTAAAGTTCACCTCCACATGCTTATTGGGACGTAACTGTTGCACCTTGCCATTCTAACCACGCTTGTGTTCCTCTCTCTCTCTGTGTGTGTTAGACCCACCCGTGGCCAGCCAAGAGAAGTCAGAGGAGATGTTTCGCTCCGGCTTCCACATGTGTGCCAAGGAGATGCTGCAGTACGTGGCCAACTGGGAGACGGAAGGAGACCTGACGCCCACTCACATGATCAACCACCTGCACAAGCTGGCGACAGAAGTGCTGCAGGGTCCGCCCCGCTCACACACCCCTCTCAGCCCCAGGCCAGAGGAAGTCCCAACCCTCCACCACCAGCAACAGCACCACCACCAGCACCAGCACCAGCAGCAGCAGCAGCTCCAGAAGGGCTTGCCCCCCAAGCCCAGCGAGGGCTACGGCAGGAACTGTGTGCCGGTGATCCAGAGGGCCTACCCTCCCGCCAGCAGCGAGCAGAGTGGGAGCGACACGGATACGGACAGCGGCTACGGAGGAGAGCTGGAGAAGAGCCGGCCCGAGTACTACGGCCAGGAGGGCGGTCAGCTGAAGAGATCGGCGGGCGACCGGCACGGTTCCATCAAGCAGGAGAGCAGCGAGCCACACCGCAAGCGCCCCAGGGTGGCGTCGTCCGAGGACGAGTCACTGTCGGGCGGGGAGTCATCGTCTTCATCGTCGTCCTCCTCCTCCTCCAGCGGTCACAGCAGCTACATGAGCGTGTCCCCCCACCAGCAGCCCCCACCCCTCTGCATGCCCTTCTACCTCCTGCCGCCCTCCGCGGCCACCTACCTGCCCATGCTGGAGAAGTGCTGGTACCCAGGGGCCATGCCCTTGCTCTACCCCGGCTTGGGGGCCTCCGCGGCCGGGGAGAAGCCCGCCCCTCCTCCCCCCCAGCACATGCTGTCCCCCAGGGGCGGCTCGCCGGCACCCAGCATACCCCAGACCCCCATGGACTCCCCGGCCCTCCTCCAGGCTCTGAAGCTGGTACCCCCGCTAAACCTGGAAGCCAAAGACTAAAGAGACGCGTAGAGGGATCCGCCATTCAGACAGTATTCTCCCCCCCCCCCCCCCCCCCCCCCCCCCCCCCCCCCCCCCTCGAGACGCAAGAGGAGGGAGAATTTAAAAAAACAATGGACCACCACCCAACCTCGCCTCTCCTCTACCCCCTGTTTTTCCGTCGTGAGGTCAGAAAAACAGAAAAGAGGACCTTTTTTTAAGAGGGCATCAAGGAGAGATGGAGAAAGAGGCGACAATAGAAGAGAGAGCGTCCATTCACACCCACGCTGGAAAGGCTGGCAGAGCTAACCACCCCCCTTCCCCTTTCCCCTTTTTGTTCTTTGTTCTGAATGAATGTTAATATACTCCAGAGTGCTCAATGTAGATGGATCTCACTCGGATGGATACACACACACACACACGGTTGAATGTAAAGGAGTTCCTTTAGATGCTGCTGTTGACGTATACATGCTAATGACGCTGCTGTGTCTCAGTCGGAGCCGTCGCTATAAGACACACGTTTGTACGTGTAGCATTTGTCGCACCAAATCGTGTCACCCAAAGTTTGCTTGCTATGTGTTCTAGGTCACTCATTACTATAAACATAGATGCCCTTTAACCCTGTCCCCGTGGCGAGTATCCTAAAACCGAGTGTTTACTCAAGACTGTACACACACACACACACACACACACACACACACACACACACAGGCGTGATAAGAGTACATGCAGTCATACCGGGTGTAAGAAACGGTCAAAACATGAGTCACGCGGGGTTGAGCTATTTCCCAGCAAACTGCAAGATGGATTTATCTTTTTTTTCCTTCTTTTTTTTGTTATATTGTTAAATACGCTTCTTGTACATCTCTATTTTTGATACATGTTCTGCCACTCTACTCAGAAACTATGTATATGAATATATATATATGTATATGAATATATATATATGTGTATATATATATACTGTAGCACTGTGCTGGACCTAGTCTGTATATTCAAACCTGGTGTTTGTTCATGCTATTGCCTTTTACTTGTGAAATGCTGATGAACCTCAGATGTTGTTGTTCTCTGTGCGTTGTGTAAACTATTGCAGTCCGAGGCGCGGAGACAAGTGAATGTACATGTTTTAACAGAGGAATAGTTTTCTATAGAAAGAGGTACTTGAGATGCTATATTTTGGGACCTACGCGAAAGATGTTTGATGTACATATTTTGTCAATACATGTTGATTATATAAGTGTATCAATAAAGTATTTTTCCTGTGGAAATTTGTTTTTTGGGGGAGAGGGGGGGGTGTGCATGTCAGTGACATGTAATCCATCCAGTGTCATGCAATTTAACCGACATCCATGTTTAAGGGAACAGGTATGTAATGACATCCACAGTAGCTTCTTCCTCTTTAGCTACTATTACTGCTACTATAGATGTAACTATTGCATCCTGTGAGGCAATTATTAACGAACTGCATATCGTCAGCTGTTTTTATGGCTTTAGATTTGTATTGTAAACCATAAACCCTGATATGCCTCATAAACACCTTCATATCACACATTCTTTCGGTGACGGGATTCTTCCCTATAAACTGAGTGATGTATTACTTCTTATCTGAACAGTTTACATAAGTACACCGCCTGTCTGGACACTTGCTTCATCCCATACCATTTCAACCTGTGCAACGGCTAAGGCTGCAACTTGTATTTACTGTAGATGTCAATATTGACATTATTTTAGCACTCATAATATAGCTTGCTTCTGTATTCATAAGGGTGTGTGTGAAGTCATATTTTAAATTCTGGGTAAATATATAAATATTTGAAGTGATTCAAATGTAGGCCTACACATATCTTTACACGTTATCTTCCACTTGGAGGATAGCGAAATGCTGAAAATGAGTTAAATGCTTAAATCAACTGTAGAAAACGACTCAAATGAGTAGTTGAACTTCAAGAAAAATAGGATTTTCCAGTATTTAGTTTGTTACAGTGAGCCTGGATACATCGTCATCTCGTGTGCCTTGTTGATGCCAGTATTCTGTTAAGTAGGCTTGCATCGCCCCCAGGTGGACAAATCTAATACAACAATTTAACATATTTTTCTTTGACTAACCAATAACTACTAACCTCAGCCGTTTAACACAAAGACAAAATATAAAACAAAATGTGCTATCAGAATGCATTTAATCGTTTTTGTTGACAAATTTGACAAATACATAGGATGACGATGAATTAATGGACATATATTGCCTATGAAATATTAAATACCAAAACTTGTGCCACTTACAAAAAAAACATCTCAGCACCATCTTTACCATACTGCTATTGGCTACTATTTAATTCGTCAACATACGCAATCGGCTGTTTTATGTTTTGCCATGCCATTGTATTTGCCGAGTGTCTGCCTGTGAGAGGAGAGCTTGTACCTATGCAGGCTGTGGTGAGAGAACAAAGCAGGACAGGACCTATCACCAGACAGAGAGTTGGGTCGCAGGCTGAAGATCTCCAATGCGGGCAGAGGCCCGGATAAAGAGGGCAGTCCCTGTGGAAGAGCCCTGCGGTGGGGTTTCAAAACTCTCTGCAGGATGTAGGTCCTGGAGCTCTGTGGCTCAAAGCCTGCTTTGGTTTGGGGTTTGGCCTCTTCTGACAGGCGATGCGTGGAAGGGTCGAGGGAACAGAACAGTGTCCTGGGGACCAGGGCGACCCCCCCACCATGGCTTCGACTCAAACCCAGGTGGCGAGCTTTCTGGCGAGGATCGGTGTTCAGTACCACAGGGCGCTCGGGTGCTGATCTGTGGTATGACCTGCGACCGAGACCGGGAGTTCTGCCGCTCAGAGGTCTCCCCTCATGCTCCCTGGTCTTGGCAGACAATGATGGCAGCGGCGTCTTCTTTTCCCCAGCAGAGTGGTTCTTCTTGCCTGAGCACTGAGCAGCCGAGGCCGCGTTAGACTTGAAACTCGGCTGTTTGTGTGTTGCTGGCGTTGTTTTAGACACGTCTGAAGGCGAACGCTCCACGGAAGACGGGTTCGCAGGAACTGGAGTAGAAAAGGTGGAGTGTTTACGAGGTGCAGGTCTGGACGGGACAGGTCTTAACGGAGCTCCTTCCACCAACAGGTTCATCCCAACATAGTGGGGAACGTCAACAGCAGCCTTTAAGAGAGTACCACACAGAAGGAAGTACATGCTTTGCTAATGTAAGTGTTTATTCAGAGTTATTATTCAACTGAGATGTCTTTATCGGCCTCTTGTCAGGATCTATATGACCTATGAGGTGATGGTGTTCCAACCTGTTTGTAGATGAGCTGGAAGCCTCCAGTGTAAGCGGCAGGCTCGTTCCTCCAGTCCAGCACCACCCTCAGCGTGTCCTGCTGCACAGCAGGGCAGAGGCGGGCCGTTGCGGCCGTGGAGCAAGCCATGGTGGGGCTGGCGTTGATCTCCAGCAGCCAGGGCCTCAGGTCCCTGCCGAGCATGAAGTCGGCTCCGTAGAGCTCGAAGCTGGCCTTGCGGGCCTCCACCAGCTCCTGGGCGGTCCGCATGGTGCGTATGACCGCCTGCCGCATGCCAGGGACCACCACCGTTCCCCACTCGGAGCCACGAAGACCCTGCTCCTGCAGGTAGGTCCGAAACTGAGAGCAAGACCACATGTTGTCCTCGGGCACCCCTGGGTGGCGGTCCTGGGACGGCAGGAAGTGCTTCTGGATGGAATTGTTACACAGGTGGACGGAGCTGTGGTGGTGGTGGGGGGGATTGATCAAGGGAGGAAATTAGAAAAGGAAATAGTAAAGATTCATCATTATTTACAAAACGTTGTCATTTATCACATTCCTATTTGAACTGTGATTCAACGGCGCCTTTAGACTACTTGGTGTTTTAGATTCTACAGTGTCTGACCTGTCCAGGGATGTTGTTGAGTAAGGCTGTGTGGAGAAGCGCAGATAGCACTCATTGTAGAACCAAATGGTCAGCGGGTTCCAGTCGGTAACGAGGAACCACTGGCGGATATCAAACTTAGTACCGTGAACCAGCAGGGGGCGCTCCAGGTACTTCTGGACCACCCACTTGCTGTCCTTGATCAAGGCTGAGTCACTGTTCACAAGAGTTAGAATCTCCTCCAGCCGATTCATGCACATTATGCCTGTAGGGAGGGGGCCACGAAATACAGTTCAACAAAGTAGAGAAAGTGAAGTCATTGACCCTCCAACTGGAGAGAAAAACAGTATTAAAAACTGTAGCTACTATATTATATTATTATATTTAAAACTTTTTTTGAATACTTTTTTAACTTAATGCTGTTATTTGCAGTGATTCAACAGGGTTCTGACACTTTGCCCAGTGGAAAATATTAAATATAGGTAAAAAGGGCATCAAAGAACCACGACGAAAAACACCTCACCCCTTCCTCGGGACATGGCCCCTGGTTTGATGATCCAGATGTTGTGCAGTCCATCTGTGTCCATCTGTGGGCAGACTTCATGCAGTCTGGTTAACATTTTCTGGCATCGCTCCACAAACTCCATGCCCCCTTTGATCAATGCTCTTCCACTACACAGAAACATTTAATGAGGTGGTTAATGACAATACACCCCCCCATACAGTGGTTTCAAACAAACATCCCATAATTGCAGCAGGGTTAATAATCCTCCTTCAAAGAACAGACTCACTGCACAACCAGATAGTAGTCATGCAGAAATTCCACCCACTGCTGCCCCGTCAGCGAGGTGAGCGTTTCCATGGTGATATCAATGTCACCGTGTTCCAGGCTGTTGAGAAACTCCTGGCATACATGTAAAGCCCTGTCAATCATTCCTGCAGCAACAAAACGACACGCTGCCGGTCTGCATTGTCTCTTTCCACCTGGACAGAGGAATGACAATACATTACTCATAAAAAAAAGATGTCCCTTGAGCTGAGGTGAGCTGATATACATGTAGAAACAAATGTTCAGTGGTTCTTCTTCAAATTACATAATATGAATATGCTATGCTAATATTGCTTGGTTATTTTGCAATTATTGTTTTTGGATTATTTAAATCAACTCAAGCAAACTTTGTTACAGTGTAAGTAACAGTGAACACAATTTAACAACGTTGAAATCATTGTTACATATATTTCTTTTGTTTTCTCCCTGCACTTTATATCCTGGGTCTGATAAAGAGATGTTAACACACATCTGTTACTTGTGTTTCTGTTATCAGGGCATTACCCTCCTGTGTCTCAGAGACACTGTCCTCGGTGTGTGCATCCTGTTGATCTCCAACATCCAAGCTGCTAGCCTCCACCACATACTGCAGCAGACTGGTGCATGCTGTCCTCCTGAAGTCCTCTTCAGGATGACACACAGACAGACACGTGGAGTAGCTGACAGGTGTGTCGCACAAGGCATGGGTATGTAAAATGCCCAATCATAAAGAGGTATGAAGATGTATAAAAAGGGTCGGCTTGTAGAGCGTACCTATGAAGGCCTGCTTCTCGTCCTGAGCTCCAAGCCTGTAGCATCTTGGGAAAAAACTGTCGGGGTCCGCTGTGTCGAACCACTGCAGGTTCTGCAGGTTGACACATAGCCCTACCTGATGATGGAACAAGGTAAGAACTTTAGAGAGATTGAAATAAGTTGATGCAAGGTAAATAAAAACTTCATTACCCATCATGCAGTTCATACAAGAGATGAGAGACCTTTGTGGTGAATGTGGCGGCGTTAGCATAATGGTTGGTCATCTGATCCTTCCGTAGAGACTGACAGTCTATGGAGTCCCTACGCGTGGTCCAGTACAGGTAGGCTGTTTCGTTTCGAACCAGGCGAGACTGGAATAACACGAGGAACAGCACATGAATCAAGTCGGCTAATATAAACCTTAATGGCACATTTACAATTCGGACATTTTTATTTCAGTGAGTTATGAGCTCTTGATCTATTATGGTCTTACCATGAGGTCATACATGTCACTTAGTTCCTCCTCTTTCTCTGCATCCTCTGGAAACACATGACCCGAACATGAAGTTCATGTCAGTAGATGTGATGTATTTAACACGGAACATTTAACAAATGCACAAATGTACTGAGTTCTATAGTACATGTGCTATAGACTGTGTATTATATGTAACCATTTTCTTCTAATTGAGAAACTAACACTGAAAGAAAACTGACATACTTTGCTTGTTTTTATTAATATTTCAATGTAATATGTTGTTACTCATAGACAGGTAGAGGAATCCTAATGTCTTCAACAGGAGACTACGGCACACTTCAACAGAGAGATGCTCGCAGAAAACATACAAACCTTTCTACACCAATTCAAAGTCTAAAATAAACACCTGAATTAGAACAGAATTACAACCATCATTACAATCAACCAAATACTATGCAACCAAATATTTTCGCTCACCCGTTACAAACGGGCCGTCATGGCCATCAACTCCATCATCGTCTTCGTCCCCGGGGCCGTTAGGGGCTCTCTGGAAGGGCCGGGGCAGACGCCTCTCCACCCATCCCCGAGCCCACAGGGCAGCCCGGACCACGGGGTACGGCCCCTGGATGGAAAACACCTTCCCTTGCTGAGGAAGGCAAGAGGTGGGGAGACAATATACTTTTTAAAAGGACCCACGAGATTCACATGCAACACTTCTCAATGGCAGAGAAACGTATAGGGAGCGAGGGAGCAGAGAGGGAGGGTTTGGCTGTTTAGTTTCAAAATCCTGCTCTCTTCCACTCTTTTCTGCAACTCCCGAATCGTGCCAACACCACCTTTAAGTGGATTTAGTAGATGAAGTGGTTGGTTCGATTTGAAATCTGTGTTCAGTGTGTTTTGTCACCTTGACTGCTTTCTCCACCAAGGTCTTGGCTGTTTTCAGTCTTTCTGGGTTGATGACTGGCAGGCTGAGGATGCTGCTGCGATGGACCTTCCCTTGCATTTGAGATGCTATTCGGTCTCTAGTATCCTAGTCAGCTGTCAGAACACATTCACACATTCATTGTGATTATGAGTGTCTCTGGATGTGTGTGGAATTATGCTAAAATGGTAGGCGGAAAGTAGCCTCATGCTAAAAGTATGATTTGAATAAATTATGATTATATGATTATGATTGTGATTACATTGTAATACATCTACACACTTTGGAGGCATATCAAAGTCCTGAATACATTCTTTACAAATAACCTCATCAAAATAAATATAACCAACTATAGGAGCCAATCATGAATTTAAGTGTACATAGTGTACAACTATGTAGCCTCAAAGAAGAGGAAAGCAGTCATTAGAATACATAGCAGTCACTACTAGGCCTACATATTATGGTACCTACTGTACTCCATGTCCTCAGGTAAGATTTCAACTGGGTCGGGTCGACTACTATATCTGTAGTGAGCCGAGCTTATACAAATGCGTGTATGTTGATTCTCACATTTTACAAGCGCACATCCACACGATGCGATGCGAAGCCTTAATGCAATGTTGACATTATTCTCCGTGGAAACCCGTCGTTGCATGTTTCCCTGAGAACGACTGAGAATGTACACACTCTTTTTAGAGATGTTTATCCTTGCTGTCTGTGTGCGCACACAAGAATGTCCACGGTGGCAGCAGAAAGTTGGCACACAAAAAAAAGTCTACCGACGAACCGTTAAAATATGAAAATGATTATTTTTGAATGCATTACTCCCCTATGCGCGTAATGTCTACTGGCTCAATCCATCCACACCTGCACGTTTTTACCTTCCTCTCGCGTGACCCGGCTGTATCACACATGCGCATTCGCGTCCAGTCTGCCAGAGTTTGTCCAGTCCCCATGACAACAGCAGGACCATTGGAAACACAGGACGCAATGCAGCCCATCCGTTTAATTCAGCATTATACGGACACTACAGCCACGGTTGTATTTAACACGCTGCCACTAGCAGGCCTGTAGAAATCCAGTTCAGTATAACCGTGAAACAAAAACAAATTCATAAAAAAAATAACATATAGGCCTATCTATAAATGGTCTAGACCCCTCAGTAGAACCACATATTCTTTTTTTTTTGCACATAGTCACAAGTCAATGGTGTAGGGCCCATATTCGTGGCTATTATATGCAGATTACGCTGAGTTGGAGTTTATAAACACTAACCTATAGCCTATAAGACTGAAATAGTTTGAAACGATCATTCAATATTTTTCTACTACTATATTTATTCCACTCCCTATCTTAGTTGACCTGTTTCGCACATTTTCCACAAGGTGGCATTCCAAGCATTGTCCGTTACGGTTCCGCGCCTTGTGTGCGACCAACGGCTTATTGTAGGAAGCAGACAATATTGTTTTGCGAATCTCATCTCCTCAACCCTTTTCTAAAGGATATGCGGGATGTCAATTGTGGGGGGGGGGGACCAATATGGCGTAATGTGTAATATGGCTATAGGCCTGTGTGAAATTAGTTATTTTTCTATCAAGAGGAGGCTACCAAAACTGGGGATTTTTGAACGCTTATAACGCTCAAAAGGAAACAAACTCCAAACTTTCAACCAACGGTCCCTGCGAGTGCAGCGTTGCGGCCCTTTTCCCTGCGCGCTGATTGGCTGACACCGTGTGATGCTCGCTGCATCCTGTTGTCCGAGGTCTGAAGGATGAGAGCTCAAAGCGCGCGCATCCCAGTGCACTCGTAACAAAGCAGCGGGGGGGGGCATATCGCATTTCTCCATTTCTACGGGAAATATGTCAACGTTTACTATAGCCAGAGACGTACAAATGAACGTTAACCATCGGATTGCGATCGCCGCTTAACAAACCATTTCATTGACAACGTTGCGGGGCTCGAACGCGTCTCTCTACCGGCCACTTAATCTCGACATCTGTCCGTCCCGACACACTGGTGTTATTATGCCCGCTGGAGTCAACGACCCCGAGAGCATCCTGAGCTGTCAGGTAAAGTTGTACATTATATATGCTTCATAATGTCGTGTCCTACAATCAGGATAGTCGGTCATTCCGTGGCCCGCAAGACACAACACCACACCGAGCTAAATACAGTTTCGAGTGAGGCTAATTTTAGGCTGGGTGAATAATAAAGCGACCGTTGAGACGCCGTCGAGTTGTTTAGTGTTAGTGTCGACGCCCGGCGGGCCTTTCTGCACTCCACTACTGCGCTGCAAAATAGAGCTTTTAGCCAACAATTGCTTTTATATGTGATTTTTTTTGGTTTATATGTAATAACAAAAAATGCAAACGGGTTAGAATGTGTCACTTTCTGAAGGGGTAGAGGGTAGAGGTGTTGTTGTTGTTATGTGGAAGTAGCTAGCGCTGCTGACACGTGCGGGACGGCCGTTATGTCGGTGGTCGTCCAGAGTTGCTTGGCTGTGATGTTATGTTATGTTATGTTATGTTATGTTGTGGTATTCGTAACGTGCTGTGTTGTACCTTCGGAAAGCCCTATATTCCTGCACAGGCTTGTCAATCATAATCATCGATACACCTTAACGAACTAATCTTGATGATGATGATGATGATGATAATAATAATATACTAGCCTATTTGTGTTGCAGCATTGAATGAAACACGCAATAGTTACAAGTAGGCCCGTGTGATCTTTTTCGTTAGTGGCATGTAGGTCTTGTGTATTTATTTCGCGCTCATTTGGAAATGCATTGCATGCATGCATATTTTCCTCAATTACCCTCAAATGACCTTGACGCCATCCTTACGCCTTCCCCATAAATGTGCCGCGGTTATGTCCGACGGAATAGGCAGTTATTTACGTGGACGTTGTCTTCCAGTGTAACATCGAGGTCGGGAATGCAACATTCGTCTCGTTTGCTTGAACGACCGTCGCGGAAGAGACAGAGGTAAACGTGAAATCCAAGATAAGGTTGGAGCGATAGCGCAGGGCAGGCTGTTCCAGTCACAGTAACATCCGTTATTGCTTATTCAACACGTCATGTTCAATTTACGTCTTAGATGGAGCAGATGCAGAGGACCAGAAGTGTCTTGGAATGTAACTAATGTGATCAGACCGCTGCTTTGTTTTAAATCGCAAGGATAAACTGTCCTTCATCCATATTGGACATGTAGATAACTGGAAGCACTTCACATCTTTTTCCAGTAAAATGTCAAACTTGGTTTTCCATTACTACATTCAGTATCATACCATTATTAAACCAGGAGTCGACATGTTCTCCGTGGCCGATGGCATCTCCTCTTTGTTATTCTTCTCATTAGTTTTAGTCTTGTTTGTTGTTTTGCATATAGGCGCGTCTACCAGTCATTATGCGCGCTGAGAGTGTAGTTCTACAGGATGTACATCTTAAAGGTACATATTGCAGAAAGGGACAAAAAGCTGTTTCCCTACCTTACGCCTTAACAGGCACAAATCTATTTAAATGAGGATAAATTAAACACTAACCAATACTTTACTGTAATACTTTTATACTATTACCTACCATACCATAGTACAGTCGTTCTCAACGGGTCTAGGCTCAGGATCCACACATGTCATGTCACGACCCAAAAATAAAAAATGTATTTACCAATATTGCAGTAATCAACGATGCCTTCATGTACTGTTAAAAACATTGAGCGAACAAAAAACTATAACAATTGGGGCTAAACTCTACAAACACTGAAATAGTAAACAATTGAAACATGAATTAACATTGAAACATTAGATAATTCATGGGCTTCTTTCTAAAGATTAAGGTTGGCATATGCTCTGCGACCCACTCAAAATGCCCTGACGACCCGACCCACCAGTTCACTGCCATAGTTTATAGCACACCAAACCAAAGATACAGCAGAATCAGAAAGCTTGTATTGCCCATATGTCAAGACATACAGGAATTAGATTAGGTCCAGGTGCATACATAAAAGAAGACAGCATCAACATGAAGTAAGGTGCAAAAATAAACTATGTATGTATGTAAACATCTTTCAATGTCCAACAAAACCAAATAAATCCAGTGAAAAATAAATAACTCCTAACCGTTGTTTAATGCAACATGTATAATGCCACATGAGGACTTCATTTAGCTACAATATGTACTGGTGAATATGTGTATATATCCAAGCATTAGGAGTCCTGGTGCTGGTGGTGACAGAGATTAACTGTAGTCCCTCCTGCTGAGTCTGGGTGAAACCCTAGTTGGAGATGGGACGGAGGTGGAGAGGTGTGAATCTGTAATGAAACACACACAGCGGTGCTAATTCTGATGGGCAGCATGTTGAGCCGTTCCCTAGTAGTGTTGGACGGTTCCGACTGGCTGAGAGATAATTGGTACAAGAGATTGAGAGTGGCTTTCCTGATTGAACTTTCACTATAGCTCAGTACAATTAAAATGAAGTCCCTCGAATGGTCCCATTAAGACTCTCTCCCCCCCCAGACATATAAATAGCTATACACCCCTTAAGTTCTGTCCTTGGTGTTGTAGGTGGCAGGGAGGTTGTGAATTGTGCATTGTTTCTTATTTTTAAGCAGTGACACATTGTTCATTCTGCACTGATTGTATAATTTAGTTACTGTGGCTATGAATGGGTTTAGGATGTACTAGGCTACATTTACACGTCATTGATATTGTGGTCAATATCCTCTCACAAGCAATGCTGGAGTTGCTTTGAACGATCAGTTTGTTTCACCCTAATTACATGGGTCCTCGTATGATTTGATAAACGTTGTTGTAAAGTGAAAGGAAGACATTGGTTTTCTGTGACTCATTCTAATATCATATTCAAGCCACACAGCTAATACAGGCCACAGTGGTTGCTCTAGCCAGAGAGCAGGCACAGAGAAGGCAGACAAGGTTGTAGTCAGCCAACCCCACTCACACACACACAGACACCTGTCCCTGCTCATTTTGCTAGCAGTAGCTTTCTCTTACCTTTTCTCCAGTGTTCCCCGTCATTCATTGTCCAACTCATGTTTTCCACTTCTCACCACTCCTGTTGTCGCTGTCTCGACACCGCATGAGCTGTTCCTACTATGTACTGTATGTGTCCCTAAGCGAGGGTGACGATGGTGGCGGCAGCAGTGCAAACCTAGCGGGCAGACATAGAGCCGCACGTCGACGTAGTGAGTCTGTGCCTCAGACGCAGAGGCCAGTCTGGAAGTGACAGGCCCAGTGTTTCAGAGCCACGATCTGTTGCACTCCTGTCAGTTCAGCATGCCTCTGGGGCAGAGGACGGCCGCAAACACATAGGAAGAGGATCGGAAGACAAGAGAGAACAGAGAACAAAACAGAAGAGAGGAGAGGAGGAAAGGAAAGAGCAGAAGCAAGAATGAATGAAGGAGTGAGAGAGAGAAATAAATAAATAGGCACACTTTAGGGGCGTTGGAACGTTGATACCTTGAGCGGTAAGGAGCGAGGTAGTTAGGGCCATATGAGTAATGTCTGCAGGTCACAGACTCGTATCAGATCCGGGCGCACTGGGCTGGAGAAGTATAGAACCACACTGGGAGTCCACTGACCATGGTGGGCCTTAATCAATATGCCTTCCTCCAGTCCATTAATCATTTTTTGACACGTGGTGCTGCTCTCTAATTAATATCTAACTCGCTAAAGAGTCTTAATTCACAAACATACTCCATACTCCATCCATTCACCAAACACACACATTTCATTTGATGCTGACTTGTGAGGACCGGGGCAGGTGACAGTTGAAGAATGAGCCTGATTACCGGATCCACCGCCATGCGTCATGGCGTGCTATCCCTCTGCATTTCATGCCTCATTAAAGTCATCAGCAGGCCTGCGCTGCTTTGCTTCCATGACACCAGTCTCCCTGTGGGCCTGATGGAAGTTAACTGCATTTTGGTCGCCGTTTATTGATTACCTTGCCTGGCCAGCACAAAGGGGCCTGCTAATGATCACTGGTCCATTCTTTGCTAGCGTGGAAACTAATTAAACTTCCTGTGAAACACTAGACTGGCCACAACGCCACATGGTCACGCGTCATGGCAGAATGTCGCTGTATTGCTGTGTCTTTGATTGCGATTTTTGCAACCGATGTCGGCGGAGTAAAATATATTAAATATTCAATGCATTGGAAAACGACAACAAACAAACTCCACTGGAAAATCAATGCCTTTTCAAATGTATGAATACAAACCGAGAATAAAAAGAGAGATGGCTAATGTTAGCTGAGGGAATTGGCCAGGCTCTTTCTCGTATTTTTGTATTTATCAATGCTGTAGAAATTCTTCCCAGCTGTTGAATAATCCTGCCATATATTATTTATTCTCTGAGCCATATAATGTGACAGCATCCACGGCCAATTCACTGGTTATGGACCATCATTTTTTTTTTTTAAGTACTTAACTGTTCATTTAATACAATCTCTTTGCTTAATTTTTATAAAGCGTGCCAAGAATTCTGGCTGCCTCTTACCCTCTTATTTTCTTAACTTGCTCTATTCTCTAGGCGTCTTATTGCTTTGCCTTATGATTGGATAAAAAAAATACGGATATTCTCCTGATTCGGGAGAACTGCAGAAGAATGTTGTCTCCGGGTGACTCCCGGGAGAGGACAGTGAAAACCGGGACTCTCCTGGGAAAATCGGGAGGGCTGGCAAGTAAGCACCCCACTGCAAGTCTCCCATGAGCGGTTAGCACTGAACATCTTGTGGAGCACAGGAATTCAAGGACAAGCAGCCATTTTGGGCCCTAGCTATTGAGCCCCTTGACAGTGAGCTAGCTCTAAGCTGTGTGGGAAATGATTATGGACTCTTAGCTTGAGGACAGGAGCAAAGCAAAAGACGCCGTTGCTTGGAGATGGAGGCACCTCGCAATAAACAAATAGTTTGCTCTGTCGGGTAGAAAATGCACACCGCAGCTGTCACAGAGTCCCATGAAAGCTTTATTGCATACACCCATGCAGATACAAAGCAAGCAAGAGCTCTCTTTGTGTCTGTGCTTTTAATTAGCTGAGGCCGATATGGGGTCCCAGGGGAGATGTCACGTTACGTATGACATTAACCTCTAAAGGAACACATACCTGCGTGACTTGGCTGGTGAGGTGAGAATGCCATGCAAGCTAGTTAGCAGAACCGCTGGACCCTGTCATGGATTCATTTTCCCTATGAATACATTCTGTTGCCTCGATATGACTGAGCTATATTACTGAATAGAGCTAATGGACCAAGCATTACCCAAAACAAGACCTATGGTCTGAAAACATATTCTCTCAGTCTTGTCCCATCTTCAATGTCCTCCAACATGGTCCAGCAAGGATATTATTGAATTAAATAGGGAACATGAGACTTCCTTGTCTCTATGCACTCGATGGATTCAAACTAATTGCTGATATCTGATGGTCTCCCATCCTTTGTAGGACAAAAAGCTTTTAGTTGTTATATACCTCTGCTCTCTCTCTCTCTCTCATTCTCTCTCTCACTCTCTCTCTCTCTTTCTCTCTCTCTCTGTCTCTCTCTCTCTCCCTCCCTCCCTCTCCCTTCCGCTCTCTCCGTCTCTCTCTGTTTTCTCTCATTATGGGGTAAGTAAAGCACCGGCTCTAATGGTGTTGACTATACAGCCTGCAGCCTCAGTCCAAACCCACACACTGCATGGTTGTCTTAATTCTCAATTCACAGCTGCACTGACTGATAACAGGCAAGTCTGTGTGTGTGTGTGTGTGTGTGTGTGTGTGTGTGTGTCTGTGTCTGTGTCTGTGCTGAAGTGCGTGTGCGTGGTGAAGTGTGTTTTATGTGTGTGTGTGTGTGTGTGGGGTCATGTGTGTGGGAAGAGGATGAAGGAATGTATGAGACATTTCAATAATGAGTTTTTTCATACTCTTGAATGTATGTATGCATCTCACTTGTACGACTTTTGTATTACGTTGCCCTTGTTTACTGACAAATTGTGGTATTTGGATTGGATTTTGGGGATTTATTGTCTAAATATGTCATATCTAGGTATGAATCTAGGTATATGACTATACCTAGATTCTCAGTCCTAGGTAACTCTGTTCTGGTCCTGTTCTGTTCACTGTAAGTCGCTGTGGATAAAAGCATCTGACTGACTAGATAGTAAATACTGCTACTAATGGCATGGCCTAGACGTCGGTGATCTTAGCTTTCACACAAACTGTTATGTGTGTGAATGTGGCTGCTAACACAATAACTAGGTAACGCAACACCTCTAACGTACCTAGAAGATTGCCCTGAGATAGGAAAATGGCCAGTCATGGAAAGATGAAGAGGTCCCAGGACGATTACGTTATGTTTCTGTGACAGGCAGGTATGGAGCACAAAAGGCCATCCCGCTATAGTGCCTGCCAAGACATGGAGTGCTCTTAGAGGAACACATGTGTGACATACAAAAAACAGTGTGTGTGACACACACACACACGTACCCCAATAAGTGTGTACATGGGAACATTGTGGCCCATGGCTGTATAACTCACAAAGGACCATCTCTCCTCAAATGTCGTCAACACATTCTGAGCGAATGGAGAGTGGGTGGGGTTAACACACATGGATGACACCCTCTCTGCTTTTTTGCCACACCGGGAGGGAGGTTTTGTGTTGGCAACGCCATGGCACCCAGAGCTGTGAATTCACTACAGGGAGGATGTCTATTGTTAGGATCAGAAGGATGTTCTCAGTGCAGTAAGCAGTTGTCTGTGTACCGGTGTCATGTGGGTTTTTATAACAGCAATATATCATGAGGAAGACCACTGTTTAATTGCAGTATATATGCACTTGTAGCAATATACATGTGCTCTATATACTGTATATAGGTCAGCAATGCAGAAATGTGTTTCCATACTAGAAAAAAACTAAGGCACTGTCGGTGCTGATCACAGCTCATAACTGCAGGCAGAAAGGACATTGATTCTTGAGTGCTTTTTCCTTCTATAGAATCAATGGATTGTGCACAGAGCTGATCAGCCAGAACAGGAAACCTTATCCTCCATGCAGTGTTTTGATCATTCAGTGAATCACTCTGCCTGTGAGTTCAATGTATTTAATTTATAGAGCCAGGAATAGACAAGTCTTGTACCAATAGATGAGGTGATTATTTCAAAGTCACAGTAATTCGTGGAGGTGCTTCAGGGGAGGCAGATTAAAATGTATTTTTGCCTCTTTTTATTTGAGTCTGAGACACGGTTGGTTCTGGCATTAGTTTCCAGCTGGATATCAAACACAACAATTACGGTGAAAGGCTGCATAACAGAGATTGGAGCTCCCTAGCGGCTCTGATGGCACCCCGGCACTAGCAGTGGGGGACTGCTGAATGACACATCCACACTCTCACACACACACACACACACACACACACACACACACACACACAGACACATACAGGACAGGTTGGCTCTGCTCCAATGTCATGATGATCTGTCAGGAGTTTCAGAAAGACCCTGAGTGGTTTATGCCTGAGTTTGTTATTGCACACGCACATACACACACACACACACACACACACACACACACACACACACACACATACACACACACCCTCACTAGACTGCCCAGACTACTTATTCGTAATAACTGGTCCATATCTTGTGTGAACTGCCATCACTGCAGACATGTGACACTTTGGTTTGTTTTGCCCTCTGATCCTATCTATCTATCCTCCATCCATCATCTGTCCGTCGCTGCTTCTGTAAGATGAACGTTGATTCATTGTGCCGTGGGAATGTACGCTCTTAGCCAAATTCTGTCTCTATACTCACTCTCCAGTTAACATTTGCATTGTTTCCTGCCCACTTACAGGAATATTTGATTGGAAATAATTCAGAATAGTTAGTTAGTTAGTTCTGGTTGTTAAACGTGTTCAGTTAGAGGTTATTGGAAAGCATTGGAGGGATTCTGAAAACCAATTTGGTTAATTGATGGAAGCCTATTGATTATAATGGTTGCAGCCAGCTTATGTGACCAGTGACTCGTCAAAGGGTTACCCACATGTGGGATGCACATTTCACAGCTTATATAATCCACATTGAGGCAGAAGAAATATAAAATACACACTGTATGTAGAAACAATATAAAATATGGCAGCGATGAAGGTATCTAATTACACCCACTGACCCATGACCCTGGTCTATGGAAACTTTAGTAGGCCTCCCGGATCACATGTTCAGCACGCAGCAGTTTGTAATGTTGGGCTGGTCTACGTACAGGAATTTGCCACTAAATGAATTTGTGTCCTTGCTACAGTTTATGTTATAATATCTATTAACGTTTTAATATCTTCTAATCACCTTTCGTAAGAACTATTAAACATATGTGATGGTAATGATATACACATGTTCATATCATATCAGTTTGATTTCTTCACACATGGAGACATGTTAAAGGGATTTTGATGTTATGAAGCATGTGAAGCATCGGATTGTATAACATGTGTATTATAACATGTATTATTATTATATTCATTGTAAGTAGGCCTAAAATTTGAAGAATATATTGTCTGGTGTCAACATCATGCCAACAGGTAAAGGACATTACAGTCTACAGTCTATTCATAGTGCCCCCTAGTGGAAACCATTAAAACCATTATGTTTCATTGGTTTTATGTTGGGACATCATACACACACACACACACACACACACACACCATGGGGCTCAGACAGTGTTGTGTGGCACCCTGCCAGCATCCTGTTACTTCTGGATGTGTCATCCTGATCATTTGATTAGATTTGTGAGTGTGCGTGTGCGCGTGTCTGTGTGCATGTGTGTGTAGATGTATGCGTGTGTGAATTTGAATGTGTATGCGTGCATGTCCTTAAGAGGTCTGTTTAGTGTCTGTGCCTGTCCATCAATCTGTGCCTGCCAGACACCCTGAGAGTAGTCCTGTCTGGTATGTGCTGCTCCTCCATGATGACTTCCCAGCAGTACGGCAAGCCATTGGCTCCATAGTTGAATCAGTAGCCTCTCTATGGGAGGACACCTCTAGACATAATAATTACCTTTCAACACTCGCTGATACACTGTGAATAGACTGCCATTGTTCTCCAAAAGCTGCCTCCGTGTCCACTTCGAACACGGCCTTTCTCATTTCTGCTTCATCCTTACTGAAATACTGTACTACATGCACTACATGTTCTAAGTATTTATGTATATATGTATGTGTGTGTGCGCATATGTTTGTATGTGTGTGTGTGTGTGTGTGTGTGTTGCAGAGGCCAGATGAGGAGGTGGTGGTGGACCAGGGAGGTACCAGCTCAGTGCTCAACATCCACTATGAGAAAGAGGAGTTGGAAGGTGGGTAACATGATGACCACAGAGCCAGTCCTCCTCATGCCGCAGCTGACCCAGGAGAAGCCGCTCTACTGGTTCACTCAGCCCGTCTCTGGATCCCCCCCATGGTTTATTAATGATGCCATACAAAGTGATGGAGCTATGGTCAATGCATGCGGGTTGCATTGGGTCCAATATTATCGTTTTTTGGTTGTTTCTAGGCCTGTGTTATTTAATGTCCGAGTACTTTTAAAGTGTCTTAAAGGACCTGTCTTCTACGTTTGTCATTGGGTCCCAACGCCTTGTGATAAGATGAATAGAAATGGATATGAATAATTAATCCTCCAGCTACATTGGCGGAAGGCTTCTTCTAATGGCTTCTTCTAAGGCCTTGCTATGGAGTAACTTAATGGCGTAATAAATGTGACACGCTCTCCGGGTATATTTTCCAACTCTCTCCCAGGCCACAGGACTCTCTTCGTGGGGGTCCGCATGCCACGCCAGGGCCACCGCCACCACAAGCCCCACGGTTCCCGCCACCGCAAGAGAGACAGGAGGGCCGGAAGCAACGCCTCACAACCCAGCGAAGTATCCGAGACTAGCACCGCCACCCACGGTAAACACACACACACGTGCACACACACTCGCTGACACACACACACACACATATATACACTCAGACACACACTTGCAGACACACATACACAATCGCAGATACACGTGTGCACACACTTGCAGACACACATACAGACACACACACACACACACACACACAATGCCAGCTCATGCACACTCACAGACACACATACATACACATCTGCATACATACTGGCACACTGTTCAATACTACACAACAACCGTATCTGAAACACTATGTTGTAGGTCGTTTGTTAGGTCATTATTGTGGACAAATCCTTAAATCTTTAGACGCACACGTGGACACAGACAGACACACATGAACAGAAACACACACACAAGCTTAGATTGACAGGCAAACTAATTAGTGTCAGCAACTTAGCACATTGTGTGTACATACACATGCATATGTGTGTGTGTGTGTGTGTGTGTGTGTGTGTGTGTGTGTGTGTGTGTGTGTGAGTGTGAATTGCTCCATGGTTTGCCCGTGCCTATGTAGCTCCTGACTCAGCAGCTATCGAACAGGGCATCCCATTAAAGGTAAATCTTGTGTTCAATGCAACAACAAAAAATTCCTCCTCGACACAAGTTTAATGCAATCTCCGACCTGCATCACCCCCACCCCCAACCCTGCAGACACGCCCTCCCAGCGGGTGCAGTTCATCCTGGGCACGGAGGAGGATGCTGAACACGAGGCCCACGAGTTGTTCACCGAGCTGGACGAGATCTGCGTGAAGGAGGGCAAGGATGCCGAGTGGAAGGAGACCGCCAGGTGAGGCGTCCGCAGTGATCCTCAACCTGTAGTAGATAAGATAAGGGGGGGGGGGATGATCTGGGTTCCAGTTACGCCTTGTTTCCTGTTTCTTTAGTTATTATATTATTATATATATCCTTTAGTTATTGTTTGCCAATTACGTGCTTACAGATCCCCGCCTCCAGCAACATGATTGGTCGAAAAACAAATATGAAGCGAAAGAAAGTGAAAGTTAATTCATCTAAAGTGTGATTTGTGAGGCTAGGGGAAGGTAAGTTTAGAGTTCAGGGTGTTTGACTCCCAGCCGAAAGGTTCTGTGTTTAAACCCCAATGTCCGCATCTTTGAGCAAGACGTCTAACCCTACCTGCTCCTTAATAAATTCCCTGTAAGTCGTCTTGGATACCTTTTCACCTTAGAAAACAACTCTCTTCTCTTGTTGCCATGATGTCACTTTTTTGTTTGGCCATAGAAAGTGAATGGGCTTTTATTTACTTATACAGACATATAGGCAAAGCCTAATCGTATATGATCAGTCACACTAAAAGAAAAGTCCCCTTGGCAAGCGGTCGTACTCTGTGCCAATCAGTTCACTATTTTTTGGCTACCAAGCCACACACTTTGGCCTGCAGTTGTGCCAGATACAACGGCCAGTCAGAATGAATGGGATATACTGTATATAAAACACACCCTCTGTCCTCTCCTCCCCTGTGTGTGCGTGTGTGTGTGTGCGTGTGCGTGCACGTGCTGTTCCCGCCGACCCTGCAGGTGGCTGAAGTTCGAGGAGGACGTGGAGGACGGAGGTGAGCGCTGGAGCAAGCCCTACGTGGCCACGCTCTCCCTGCACAGCCTGTTTGAGCTGCGCAGCTGCATCATCAACGGCAGCGTGCTGCTGGACATGCACGCCAACAGCATCGAGGAGATCGCAGGTCAGGGCTCTGCACCCGTCGTGTTCACACTTGTCTGTCCTTTACCGGTGTAGTGACTATAAATCACTCAGTCACTCGTTTTTGACACACGCAATAAAGTATATCTTACTGGGCTGTATTATGGGTGGAAAGTTACCTTGATGATTGTCCGATGCTGATTGGGAAACGGCGAAGCTCGAGTACCTGTGAAGTTGGAGTATTTGCGGTGAAGACCATGTGACCTCGCGTCACCCAAACATCATCTGAATACACCTATGCCCTCTAATTTGTAGACGTATTCTATTAGTGCCGCCCACTGATTCAATAACACACACCCCTATGCACCACCGAATGGTTCCTACAACTGGAAGTATATAGTTACTGTAAAAAGTCTCGAACCGAGGCAAAGCGTACACACACACACACACACACAGTCAGCCAATGGTTCACAGCACATGGTCTAGTTGCCTAGCGGTTGACAGGAAGAAATCTGCATGCTTGACTCTCTGTCTCTGTCTCCCTCTCTTCTCAATGAGACTCCTGACATTAACACCTGTCTCCTAAATGTGTTTTACACCTGAACACTCTCACCCCCCACCCCCCTCTCATCTACTACACTGGACAACCTTATCAATACAACGTGGGGTTTGAATGAGTTCATTTTCTGTTTCGATTGTGTATTGTCGATTCTTTTTATGGACAATACAATTAACTTAGAGCCAGACACTGGCTTATTGCATTTTGGTTCAAGTTTAGATTGTTGAAAACCTAATTAAATATTCATTAAAAACATTTAGCTTAGTGATTTCTGTCCTAGCTGTCCTAGAATGCAAGTCCCTTT
The DNA here is from genome assembly GCA_900323305.1 of Trachyrincus murrayi. Classification (NCBI taxonomy): domain Eukaryota; kingdom Metazoa; phylum Chordata; class Actinopteri; order Gadiformes; family Macrouridae; genus Trachyrincus; species Trachyrincus murrayi. Next base: position 32,233 of record OOFB01038140.1, read on the forward strand.
GGTAGAAAGGAGGGTTGTCGCAATATGCAATAATATCAAATATTAAAATATTTGAAAATATCACCGCTATGTTGTAAAAAATGTTTTAATAAATGCTTTTTAAAAAGACTGTTTATTAGAAATAAACACACACAAATGACTGTCCCACCGTGGCAGTTCTTCATCGAAACCTAAAGTAGTGATGTCATTTCCGAAAAACCGATGATGTCACGTGAATCGTAATGTCAGTTATAACCTCCGACCACACCAAAGCCCCTGTCTTGGTGGTGCAGCAGAGATATTTGTTGGTTATCAGCACTGGAGGCCTGGGTTCTAGTCCCGCCTAGGCCGCTCTCCATGGAAACCGAAAAATACAAAGAGAACGGCACTAATGACCAGAAGCCCTGCATTAGAGACTTCTTGCGTGTGCCAGTGGCCCAGACTGCTGTTTAGGTCTGATGATCATCATGTCAGAGATAGAGAGAGCGTCTTTTCGACCAACCCACTGTCTATGCAGCAATAATATTGCATATTGCAATATTTCGTAAATGCATATCGTCAATATGAAAATGGGATACTGTGACAACCCTAGTAGAAAGTGATGCGGAAGGGCAAACATAGAAGAAAGCATTTGATGGTTAAGACTACTATCTAATTTCAAAAGCATCTACTTTTCATCTGAAATGGTAATTGATTTCACACATGGAAAGACCAGGGAGAAGGCCACAGTGTTCAACAGTGTTGGCTCCTGAGAAACGCTACCAGTAGTTATCTTCCCACTGTTCCTTCAGCGTGTTATAATGCCCTAGCATGTTATAATGCCCTAGCGTGTTATAATGCCCTAGCAGGCTGTCTCACTGACGCATAGTTGCATGGCTATTATGCTATTTTAGGAGGCAATGTTATTTTCATTGCCTTACATGTCGATTGAATTCATTTATTTAAAAGTCGATTGAATTTATCATAGGATGATAAATAATAATAATAATAATAATAATAATAAACAGCTTTTGTATGGGTCCCCTCCCTGTCACTGCTCATATTTACACAGCAGTTTATTACTAGCCTTGTGGTGTGCACAGAATCAGCTCTGCAGTGTGTGTGTGTGTGTGTGTGTGTGTGTGTGTGTGTGTGCGTGCGTGTGTGTGTGTGTGTGTAAGATAGATTGAGAAGGGAGTGAAAAAGAGCGATAAAGTGAGGGATACAGAGTGAGAGAGGAAAGATAGAAAAAGGGGGAGGAGAGAGAGGGAGGAAGGGTGAGAAAAGATCGAGGGGCGGCAGGTTTAATGTCAAGGAGAAAAGGCTGATTGATTATGGAAGAGGAGGAGGAGGAGGAGGAGGGGAGGAGGAAGGAGAGACGAGAGCAGCCCTGACTCAGCAGAGCCGTGAACACATGAGAAGAGAGGAGAGATTATTCTCCTGTTCTTCTTCAATACGCATGTTGGACACAATCTTCAGTCAGGCTCTGTGACCCCATGTGAAGTTAGTCATATAGGGTTAGTCATATAGGGTTAGTAATATAGGGTTAGTCATATAGGGTTAGTCATATAGGGTAAGTAATAGGGTAGGGTTAGTCATATAGGGTTAGTCATATAGGGTAAGTAATAGGGTAGGGTTAGTCATATAGGGTTAGTAATATAGGGTAAGTAATAGGGTAGAGTTAGTCATATAGGGTTAGTCATATAGGGTAAGTAATAGGGTAGGGTTAGTCATATAATACACCCCAGCAATAAAAACATTTTGAAAAGTAGAAAAGTATTTGAAGAGCTGGGAACAGTACATTTCGAAACACCGTAGACCAAATCCTGTGAAGTAAATAACATGAATACATATAAATAAAAGCTATATCTGCAAAAGAAAAAACAGAATATTAATCATTTTAGTCATTCAGTATCCTACGGCAACTAAATATATTGTGTGTGTGTGTGTGTGTGTCTGTATACGTGTGTGTGTGTGTGTGTGTGTGTGTGTGGTCTGCAGACATGGTGTTGGACCACCAGGAGACCTCCCACGAGCTGGATGACAG
>OOFB01038140.1:34999-46290 GCA_900323305.1 Trachyrincus murrayi
GGGGGGGGGGGAGATAGAGCTAGATGGAGAGAGAGAGGGGTGAGATGGAGATAGAGCTAGATGGAGAGAGGGGGGTTAACAGAGAGAGAGAGAGAGATGGTGAGGGGGGGGTAGAGAAACAGAAAGACAGAGAGAGAGAGATGGTGAGAGAGAGAGAGAGAGAGAGAGAGAGAAACGGAGCTAGCAGCTGGCAGAGAGATTTGTTTTTGACACAGTGAAAGTAAAGTGAGAAAGAGAACACACAAGGACATACTCATTACAATGTGGGAGAGACACAAGGACATACTCATTACAATGTGGGAGAGACACAAGGACATACTCATTACAATGTGGGAGAGACACCAGGACATACTCATTACAATGTGGGAGAGACACCAGGACATACTCATTACAATGTGGGCGAGACACCAGGACATACTCATTACAATGTGGGAGAGACACCAGGACATACTCATTACAATGTGGGAGACACGTGGGCAGAGCTGTCTGTTATTGAATTAGTTTGAAAGATTATTATGTGATCCCAATGTAACTCTGACTCAGACACAGAGCCATGAGATCATGCTATAAGGATCTGGAGGTAGGCTAACGATAATGATAGGACACAATGATGGATTTATGGATTATAGATTGATAGCTGATAAGGTAGTTGATGGATAGATATAGATTAATTGATTGATTTATTGAATGATTGGTAGACAAGTCAATTTGGAGACGTAAGTATTGTGGGATCTACAAGGACAGAATGTTTTACAGAAAGTTCGGCTCGTCTCTCGGCGACATTGGACATTTCTGGAAGCGATTGCCAAAGAATAAATGGAGCTGTTCCCTGAGAAAATGTCGTCTGTGTCGGCAGGAGCTAAAGATTACAGCCTTTATAGCACATCTCATTCCCTTGGCTACCGGCCACCCACAAAGAAACATAGTGGCCCTGCATTCACACACACAAACCCCACGCTCACGCATCTTCCCGGCAGGTTCGTCTGTGTCTGCTCAGACCCCCTCCAGCCACCCAGAGGTGAAGAACGGTGGGGGGCAGGAGAGTGCCCCGGTGGACCTCAGCAAGGTGAACACACTGGAGCACCTGTGTGTGTGTGTGTCCGTGTGCGTGTGCGTGTGCGTGTGTATCTGCGTGCATGAGTGGGTGTTTTCTGTTGTAGTGATTTCCTGTGCTGATAGGATTTTCCCTTCTTGTGTTTGCAGCACTATTACTTGTTTGAAAAGTGTCCTCTGCTGATCTTGACAGTTTCATATTATATAAACCATCGATTTCCAAAGTATGATCTGCAGGTCAATACACAACAGCTAAACTAGAGCACATCACACCCCCTAGGGGCAGACTGGGGAGCTACATCACGTTAACATCAACAGCTTTCACCATCACCATCTAAGACAGTTTACCGGATGGACTTAGAGACCAAAGTAAATGTGGCCATTCTCCATTTGGCCATTCTCAAAGGATGTGGGATCCGTGTGGGTGTTCCTAGCGCTGCCGGGCTACTTAGATGATATGAGTGTGATTCTCCATAATGGCAAAGCATCATGTTCAACTCCCAGATCAAACGTGCTTTGCCTCACACTAACTAGACTGATGACTTTGAACATTTACGCTTCCTATCTGGCTGCTAAATTGAAACTCGGAATAAGAAAAGCAAACACAACTTTTCCATTAGTGAACATGCTATTTTCTTTATCTATTCAACATATCCTTAAAGGACCTGGTGTTGTGACTGACGTTGATCATTGTACCATTCCTGGGATGGGGTGGGGGGTGGGTGTGTTTATTTGTGTGTTGTGTAATTTTTTGGTGTGTCTTTGTTTATTTTATTTTCTGTATTCTGTTATTGTATTTTACACTTTGTAAAATGATAAATGTGCTTGTTTTGGTGCGTTGTCAATAAAAAAAAATCTTTATAAAAAAGAAAAGCAAACACATCGTGTCGTATATTTTCGGTTGACAATGTCCCCCCCCTCCCCCCCTCTGCTTGAGTGTCGCCAGGTGGATATGCACTTCATGAAGAAGATTCCAGAGGGCGCTGAGGCCTCCAACGTACTGGTGGGAGAACTGGACTTCTTGGAAAACCCCATTGTAGCCTTCGTCCGCCTGTCCCCCGCCGTCCTCCTCACCGGACTCACCGAAGTCCCCATCCCCACCAGGTAGAAGCCCGCTGCACCCTGGGGACCTGCACATACACCACTTAGTGAAGCACCCTGGGGACCTGCACATACACCACTTCGTGAAGCACCCTGGGGACCTGCACATACACCACTTAGTGAAGCACTGATACCACCTTGTCACCCACGATACCGACTACATCTCTCACACTTAACCAATCTGATCGCTAGCCTTGACTTAATCGCACATTATTTCAACAGCTCATTTTCACATAATGTCGAATCAAATATTGAATCTTACCCTGACCCTTTGACCACTGTAAACACCAGAGTCACATGTAGCATATACATAGAATGTCTCACACACAACATATGTATGCGGGTGACTTGTTTTATATGACTCGGCATCAGGCTTTAGCCTTGAAAACATTCCTTCATCAGCTCTTTAAACCAGGCGTGCTCTTCCAACCCTAGAGACTAATTAACACGAGTCCATTGATCTTCTGCCTAAACCCAGGTTCCTGTTCATCCTGCTGGGACCCGATGGAAAAGCTCAGCAGTACCATGAGATAGGGCGCTCCATGGCCACCATCATGACTGATGAGGTCAGAGTTCCTCCACACACACACACACACTCAGCCAACACAGGTGTCGCTCATAATACTAATTATCGGTCTGCTCCTTTTATGTGCCAGGGGCCAGATTCACAAAAGTAAGTTTCCTCAGAAAAAATTCTACGAACTTCCAAAGAATGTTGTCAACTGCAATTCCTCAATATTTTCCCGAGAACCTTTCATTTTCTTAAGAACTTCTTACATTTATTTCTTAAGAAGTTATTTTATTCCATTCTTAGGAACTTTTTTTTAAGTAGTGGGGCCATGGCCATGTGTGTGGATAAGTGAAAATCAATCAAGTGATAAAGAAACGGTGTAGTTATAGTGTGTAGTAGCCTAGACCTATGTCTTTTATATATTATAATATAGACCTATGTCTTTTTCTATGTTATAATAATAATAATATCATGCACATTTTTAATCAGTGAATTGTAATTGTATATTGTATATTATAATAATAATAATAATATCATGCAAATTCTGAATCAGTGAGTAGCAGCACCTTACAATTAGATGAAAAAATATTGTAAATCGAAGCAATTAAAACGATAAAATCGATATTATCAATTAATATCAAGGTATAACTTCTCAATGTGACAACTTAAGACAAGCAAACTGTTGTCTTAAAGTTAAGAAGAAAATCAAGAAGAAATTTAAGATCTTAGTTTTCACGAATCCCCTTTAATCTTACGTTTTTTCATAAGAAGAAAGATTCTTAAGATATCTTTTGGTGAATAGCAGTTCTTCTTAACATATAAGTCCAATCTTAAGAAAAAAACAGCAGCAGTTGTTGTTCTTAAGATACTTTTGTGAATCCGCCCCCAGGGCACTAAAACCAGTGAAGATAACGCACACTGACCATGGGCCATGTGCCCTGGTTCATAAAAGCAGCAGACCCATCATTAGTATTACGATAACATCTCGGTGAAAAGGGTCTACATTACGCTAATCATCGAACCCTACCCACCAGATCTTCCATGACGTAGCGTACAAGGCGAAGGACCGCAGCGACCTGCTGGCGGGGATCGACGAGTTCCTGGACCAGGTGACCGTCCTGCCGCCGGGGGAGTGGGACCCTTCCATCCGCATTGAGCCCCCCAAGAACGTCCCTTCTCAGGTACACACACACACACACACACAGGGCACAGGGAGTGGTCCTACCAGATGAAGGAACAGATAACAGCTTCTGTGCAGCACATTATGTTCATGATGTGTATTGTAATAGAAAACTAAGGGCAAAATGCCGTGATTTTTACAGGACTTGTATATGTATAGGATAACTATATGTATATGTATCGGATAACGTGTGCGTGTGTTTGGTATTTACAGGAGAAGAGGAAGACCCCGGGAGTGTTTAACGGCAGCACCTGCCCAGTGGAGGAGGAGCTACAAGCAGAGCACCATGGACCAGAGCTGCAGAGAACCGGGAGGTGGGCCTACAGAACACTACCATAACACCTGTATACACCTGGTATACACACCGTGTAACACAAACACACAGTACACAACACCTGTACACACTGAACACCAACACTATATAAGACTAAATAACTGAAATACACACTAGATAACACAAGTACACACACTATTTAATGCAAACACAGAACACATACACTATATAAGACAAATACAAACATAGGGCCTTAAAGGACCAGGTCTGGGTGATCAAACCATCGTAACCGTCTCTCCTGGCTTCACTAAAGCATCCGTTAAGATGAACGATGGTTTAAATCTCTAGGCCTCGGAGTATCCACCTGCTGCCCGGGACAGAAGCAGTAGTGAGAGTCAGGTCGTCCATGAATGCTCTTATTGGTGGCTGTCTTTGTCAAAATTACTTCTTTGCACAGATTCTATCCCGGAGAGCATTTAGCCTGCGAGCGCCTGCCTGTGAACAATAGCAGTACAGCACTTTGACTGCTGTCTTGTCCTCTGTACCGACCGACGCACACTGATTCCAACAGAAGAAAGTGCGGTATTGTCCTTGAAACAGTAGCATGCATCTACCTCCCTCCCCGTGTCGTCCACCCTCAGGTTGTTTGGCGGGCTGCTCATGGACATCAAGAGGAAGGCTCCCTTCTATCTGAGTGATTTTAAAGACGGCCTGAGTCTGCAGTGTGTGGCCTCCTTCCTCTTCCTCTACTGCGCCTGCATGTCCCCCGTCATCACCTTTGGTGGGCTGCTGGGGGAGGCCACCGAGGGCCGCATAGTAAGCACACACACGTGCACGCGCGCGCAAACCTATGGGTCCAGATTCAGTCATTCAGTCATTGAATATTGGTCTGTCAACATTTGATAAAATTGCCCTGGAAATGATCCAAAATGGCCCTGAAATGTGGGGGTAAAAAAAATCCTGACAAACACACATGCACGCACACACACATACATAAAACCCCACACTTAACACACACACAAACACACATTACGTATGACACACACAATGTTTCCTATGTTTCCCCTCAGAGTGCTATAGAGTCTCTGCTGGGAGCCTCCATGACTGGGGTGGTCTACTCCCTGTTTGCTGGACAACCACTCACCATCTTGGGAAGCACAGGACCTGTACTGGTCTTTGAGAAAATCCTCTTCAAGTTCTGCAAGTAGGTGGTCCACTCCACACCACACTTCTGACATTTGATTCGTATTACAACAGCCGGTCCCCCCAGTGCTCGTGAGAGTTACTTGCACTAAACATCATAAACCACCTTAACCGTGGCCATCTAGCAGCAGAAGTGGAGACTGTCATATCCTTAGGGACAGCCGAACAACAGCCTGTTAGTGGATCGATTTAACCCACCTCCACCTCAGTCTGAGACCTGCATGAACGTCCTTTTAGTTGACATACAGGTGGAGAATGCACTCCTTGCTTGGATACATGTTTTTGCAATTAAAGCTTACAGTTAATGACGACTTGACCTGACTGAAAATATTCACTCTAATTCTTGACTGAAATGATTAAATTCCTTATGAACTCTCGTGTTATGTCCCATTCCCCATCACCCCCACCTACAGGGATTTCGACCTATCCTACCTGTCCCTGAGGACCTGCATCGGCCTGTGGACGGCCCTGCTGTGTCTGCTGCTGGTCGCCACGGACGCCAGCTCCCTGGTCTGCTACATCACGCGCTTCACTGAGGAGGCCTTCGCTGCCCTCATCTGCCTCATCTTCATCTACGAGGCGCTGGAGAAGCTGCTGCACCTGGGGGAGCTATACCCCATCAACACCCACAGCGAGCTGGACAAGCTCACGCTAGCCTAGTGAGCTAACACCCCAAGCACCGTCACTCCCTCTATCACAGCTCATTTGTGTGTCATAGGGTTCACTCTCGATTTTTTATACGTTGTACACCCCCATAGATGGATAGCTCATTAACGCTAATGATGAGAGTGGCTTTATAGCTCTTTATCCTCTCGCTAGCTCCCTCTCTCTCTCTCTAGCTCCCTCTCTCTCTCTCTCTGTCTGTAGCTCCCTCTCTCATCTGTCTCAAGCTCTCTTTCTCCATCTAGCTCCCTCTCTCTCGTCTCCCTCGCTCTTCTCTGTGTGCATGTCCTTGCCGGTCTCTAGCTCTTCTCTCTCTCTCTCTCTCTCTCTCTAGCTCTCCCACTTTCTCTCTCTCTCTCCCTCTCTCTCTCCTCCGGTGTGTGTGTCCTCTCCCGGAGAGCGCGTGTAGCTGTCTGTCTCTGGCTGCTAAGTACTTGATCCTCTTCATTCATCCATTCCCTGCCTCCCCTCTCATGCGTTCTCTACTCTACCTCCCTGCAGCCGGGACCTTGTATCAGACAGTCTCGTCCGTACAGCCTGCGAGAGCGCCCCTAACAGACCTGGCTGCTATGCTTTCTCTCCATCTATCTCTCACACACAGCTTTTCCCCTGTTTTTTTCTCTGTGTGTGTGTGTGTGTGTGTAGCTGTAGGTGTGCTGAGCCCGATAACCCCAGTAACAATACATTAGAGCTTTGGAGTCAGAAAAATATCACAGCCGCCGCGGTGCCCTGGGCCAACCTTACTGTCAAGGTAACCTAGCTGTGTGCACACCCACACGCTTCATGCACGCACACACACACACACACACACACAATAAACACACACACTTGCAATAAACACACACACACACACAAAGTAAACGTCAAATGAACGCACATGATGGCTCACATTGCATTTCAACCGCAGTGTTTGCTTTGTTTACAATGTTTGCTGACACTGAACTAACCTCTTAACCAGCTGACCTCTCCCGAGCGCTTCAGCAAACAGCGTGAAGGACCTTCCATTAAGTGGACATGGTACTATCCATATCAAAGGTTTCTCTGACTGTTTTGTATCGTCTGTGGTTTATGTAAGGAATAAACCATGACTTCACCCGGCGTACACTATTTCCCAATAACGGGACAGCCTGGAGTAGTTACCGACAGTGATTATATATTAGTTACTTTCATCTATAACGTTAGTGGTTTTTATCGACTTAATCCGCTGAAATTAAAATATTCTTCCGCGGTGCTTTGAGTGTATTGTTTTTGCGTTCTGGTCGATAGTTGTATTAGACCGTTGTTGTTAAAGTTGGATTTGTAGTGAATTGAGTGCAGAGGTGTCCCGTTATTGAAAAATAAGGCACACCCCTGGAACGTTATTGACCAATCAGAATCAAGTATTCAGCAATACTGTGGCAGCCTTGGTAGTCTTAACACAGACGGTGAACTCTCTGCAGGAGTGTATCAGCATGCAGGGGCAATTTGTGGGGACCGCATGTGGCCACCATGGCCCCTACGCCCCAGACGTTCTCTTCTGGTCCACCATCTTGTTTTTCGCGACCTTCTTCATGTCTGCCTTCCTCAAGCAGTTCAAGACGAGTCGCTACTTCCCCACCAAGGTAATGCAACTGGAACATTACACCAGGCAGCGTTGGCTTTCGGCTCACTGATGGCTTGAATCCTGTTCACGTCTCACACTTGGTATTTGCCTTCCAGGTACGGTCCATGATCAGTGACTTTGCGGTCTTCCTGACCATCGTCTTCATGGTTCTGCTGGACTATGTCATCGGGGTTCCCTCCCAGAAGCTGCAGGTGCCCAGCAAGTTCCAGGTAAGCAGCAGGTGAGGGCCCTGTGGCTCTTACTACAGAGACTCAAATTGAACTCGACTTCCGACTCTAACTACACACTACACTCAAAAGACTCACAAAAGATTGCATCAAAACATAACCCAGTTGTAACGCATGCTATTGAAGGCCCATTGCACCCAGAACGTTATTAAAGTGACCAACGATAACATCTCGGGGCTCAAACAGAGTGGACCCATGCTTTTATCTTTTCATCCAGACCTATGGACATGCTTAATTGCAATGCTTTTGTTCTTTTTACTCTCTTTTACATTTTTTCTTGGGTTTAATGAAAGGCGCTCAAAATGAAAGTTATGATTGTTATTATCATTAGGAAAGCAGTGACTAGCCAGGATGTGGCGATATATGTCTCAGTTCAGACCTCTACATGGCCCAACAGCAGCGAGGCAGACGTCTGTGTGTGCAGAGGGAGAGAGAGAGAAAGAGAGAGAGAGAGAGAGAGCGAGAGAGAGACCATGTGTGTTGTGTTCCCCCAGCCTACCAGGAATGACCGAGGCTGGCTGATCAACCCCATCGGGCGCAACCCCTGGTGGACGGTGCTGGCAGCCTCCATCCCCGCCCTGCTCTGCACCATCCTCATCTTCATGGACCAGCAGATCACCGCCGTCATCATCAACCGCAAGGAACACAAGCTGCTGGTCAGTTCCTCAGTTTGAACACCAAACTATTTACCCCCCACCGACCACGTAGCTTTTGATTTGTTTTAAATTAGTTTTAGCTGACTTTATAATCACGGATATTAGTTTGATATTTTCGCTGACTTTTGTAATCTGTGGACTTTTATCTATTTCAAGTGTCTTGAAAAGCGCTTAACATAATGTATTATTATGATGACGAATGAATATTAGTAGCTGTGTGAAGGAATTTCTTTCATCAGCATGCTAGATTATAAAGGGCTTATCACCACGATGCCGATAGTAACGCTATAAAATCATACCCTTTATGTCTCATTAAAGGGGAACTTTTTTGTGTGTGTATCATTTCAATGTGCAAATGAACAATGTTTACCTTCCCTCCATGTTGCCTGCACCCAGATCTCCCCGCTACTTTTGTCACAAAAGACAGAGACACGGCAACAACTGCGGCCGTTTTTTTACACTATGAAAATTGGCGATGTCATCCTTTAATATTATGAATATGATATTATCACACGACTAGCTCCTTGCTCCTTGCCACCCTGCTCCCCTCCTGCGTGTTGCAGAAGGGCTGTGGCTACCACCTGGACCTGCTGATGGTGGGCGTGATGCTGGCCGTCTGCTCCATCATGGGCCTGCCGTGGTTCGTGGCGGCCACCGTGCTCTCCATCTCCCACGTCAACAGCCTGAAGCTGGAGTCGGAGAGCTCTGCCCCCGGGGAGCAGCCGCGCTTCCTGGGCATCCGGGAGCAGCGTTTCACCGGCCTGCTCATCTTCCTGCTCATGGGCTGCTCCATCTTCATGACCGGAGCCCTGCAGGCGAGTCTGAAGACGAGACGCCTCGCTGGCACCCCCTTCTGGCTGCTCTAGGATATGCGCACACATTAGCATGCGTTGGCAGGCAATCTTTTTCGTTGTGATTGTGGTTGTTATCTTGACAATGTTTTCTTTCCATACAGTTCATTCCTATGCCGGTGTTGTACGGCGTCTTCCTCTACATGGGTGCCTCCTCGCTAAAAGGCATACAGGTACAGTAACACATACAGTAACGTGGCATCGTGACCTCTTCCCTACATGGTTGAGATTTACCAAACAAAGACCTCATGTGCTTATGGAGAGGCAAAGACAGACTTTGTACAGTGATCTGTATTTAGGGCTAAATGATGGATGCGTGTTCCCTTGCTGTCCTGATTTCACCTCACGCCTACTCTCCCCTCTGCTGGGATACGCCCGGTCCCCTTGGTAGACATGTTCCACTTCCCAGTCGCTCCTCATTTCCTTTGTGCCTGTTTCTCCATCATATAATCCAACTCAATTTAAAGTCCACGAGCCTTTCCCATTCGTTGTCCAATTGTATTATCTTGCTATCTCCCATCTTTCACCTCTCTCTCTCTCTCTCTCTCTCTCTCTCTCTCTCCCTCTCTCTCTCCGTAGTTCTTCGACCGCCTCAAGTTGTTCGGCATGCCGGCCAAGCACCAGCCGGACTTCATCTACCTGCGCCACGTGCCTCTGAGGAAGGTGCACCTGTTCACTGTGACCCAGCTCACCTGTCTGGTTCTGCTGTGGGTCATCAAGACCTCCCCCGCGGCCATTGTCTTCCCTATGATGGTACACTTAGCAGTCTCACACACACACACACATATTATTTCTATTCATGATAGGTTTGTGTGTGGTGCTGGCTACAACGGCTATGAATACAATTACTTGTATACAACTATGTGTATTATTATGGGATATGTTAGAAGGCATTCTGTGACACCCGAGTTTCCTGTCTGGGATTAATAAAGTACATTTTATTTAGCAGTTAGCTAGCTAGCACAGCTTCTCTTTTTGATTCCTATAGCTACTTTTTCGAAACTTGGTCACACAGTACTTAGAATGTTTTGATTGATTGTAGATTGTATGGTTTGGTTATTCTCAGCCTCACTTGTTAGTAAATGCTGCTAAATAACTAAATGTAAAAGAATGGGCCCTCAATGATGGAACGGAGCGACCCTCCGTGAGTCAACCTTATACGATGCTATTTCACAACACACTACGTTCCTCACGCGTCCGCAGGTCCTGGCGCTGGTGTTCATCCGTAAGCTGCTGGACCTGTGCTTCTCCAAGCGGGAGCTGAGCTACCTGGACGACCTGATGCCCGAGTGGAAGAAGAAGCGTCTGGACGATGCCTCCAAGAAGATCGAGGAGGTGGGGCCTGCCATCCTGTCTGGTGTCAAGAAGTACATTCAGAAATGAGCTCCCACTGAATGGATGAAAAGACCTGGTCATGCCCTGATCATGTGAAGGTCTCACTCGTGTTCGTTTGACTTCCCTGTTCTTCCAGGAGTCCCAGGTCATGCTCAGCCTCAAGGGGGACGACACCACAGCTGTGGAGATTCCTCTGGAAAGCGAGAAACGATCGCAGCCCACTAAAGCACACGACCCCAGGTGGGAGTACACACATGTTACAGTAACGCACACGAAGACACACAATCACACACACACACACACACACACACACAGCCTAACCTCTCGGAGGACGGAATCCTGTCATTCCTCTTTCTTCCTAAGTGTGTCTGTCTAGTTCACGCTTGTGGTAGTTGCTGTCCTGTAACAAGTAAATACACGTGGAGACCCTATAAGCATGGACCCTCTCTCTCTCCTCTCTCAACCAACCCGCTCTCTGCTGACACCCCTACGCCCCCCCCCCCCCCCCCCCCCCCCCCCCCCCCCCTCCCCCCCCCCCCCCCCACCCACCACACCCCCCCCCCCCCCCCCCCCCCCCCCCCCCCCCCCCCCCCAACCCAAACACCCCCCCCCCCCCCCCCCCCCCCCCCCCCCC
>OOFB01038144.1:23805-33962 GCA_900323305.1 Trachyrincus murrayi
TATCATGCACTCAAAACGCAATAGCAATCAAAGGCCACTCCCCTAGAATATTGGTTGTTGTTGTTTTATGTTCTTTGCTGCTGCTGTGTGTGCGCGTGCGTGTGTGCACGTGTAAGTGTGTGTGTGTCTGTGTGTGTGTGTTGTTTGTCTCCAGATGAGCCGGAGAGAGTGCTTCAGGCTGCTCTCATTGCAGTGTCATCACAATCGGCCTCAATATTCATCTCATTGACGTTCCGACTGCAGCGAATAGCAGTCAGCTTAAAGCCACTGATCAGTCTCTCCGTTGTGGTCAATGAAGAACCCCATGCGGCCGACCTACCGCCTCTGACCAGAAGGTATTCTACCGTGGAAGTCGAAGCCTTGGTGACTAATCACTATTCATGCTGACGGAATGCCTACAGGTGAGACCGCGTACATCGAGACTCGAACCCAGAACCTTCCAGGCCGGGAGTCAAACAACCCTAACCGTTAAAACTATCCTGGTGTGCATGGACATTATGTACTCTCTACAAAGTCCTATAAAACAACTTGATATTATTCACCACCCCCCCCCCTCTGTGAAAACACCATCACACCACAATATATTTAAACACACGGTATAGTCAACCGCATTCTGATGCCGTACCTGAGAGCATCAGATGAAATGTTTTACATTTACATCCTGAAAATATTCACGTTTTGTGCTCGGCTAAGCAGAACCAATTAATGTGACAGTTTGAGCATGTTCCGATTTTTTGTCAGTACCCATCTAATCATTCGTAGGACGCTGAGTGGGGAGTAGACGCTGTGACATCGTGAAATATTATAACGCCCAGAACCGTTTATTTGGCATGCTGGTAAATACAGATGTATTGCCAAAGGAGATTGTGTTAGGTATTCAAACTCTGCCTATTTCCAATAACATAAAAGACGGTTATTAAAGACAAGGTGTCTGTCAGATTGAACCTAATGGCAAACTGGCTAGTTTGGTAACAGTGAGGGCTCCTTCCACCGTATCAATCAATGTCTCAAATAAAAACAGGAGGACACTTTATGACTTTAGGCCTGTTTTCTGCTTGATGAGTGTGAAGCCCTTAGAGACTCTAACTGTGATTAAGGGCTGTACAAATAACATTGACATGACTTGACTTGAAACCATGGCTACTTCAGCTCTAGTGATCATAACATATTGATCACCTAAAAGATTTATATGAGCTTATAAATGTAGCTGTGCGAGTGTTGCTGTTTAGTAGACACGGTAAATCGTCCGAGGTGACATTTGGTGTATTTCCCACTATAAAAAGGAAGGACATCGGTTTAACATGCTCATAAGAAACGGTCCAGAGAAGCGTATTTTGAATAAGCCATACATCTTTCATCTCCGTATTCAATAAAAAAGACGATGGACTGGTAAATTGATACGGGGTTCAAAGAGCAAAGGTCTGCATGTTGATTGTGGAACATCTGGACAGAGGGAAATAGGCTGCTAAGAATGATATAATCGTGTCGGCGAGACTTAAGCTGCTCCATTAAGAGCTCAGCTAACCTATCTGTGGAGCTTTGGTTAATCCAAATTGTGCCGGAGCTGGCAGAGATTGCTCAATTCAAGTCGGCTGGAAGACAAAAATAGCCAAAACAAACGGACTTGTAAACCCTGGTTTATCACTCTGAATCTGAATGTACTTCTAGTTTTATTTTTACCATAAATGGCGGCGACGGCCGGTTCAAATTGCTCTCAGCGTGTTCTCACTTAATGGCCCTATCTTGAAAATATCGACAGGGAACACTTATGTAAGCATGACTTGTGTTCCTTGTATACGCATACAAGGATTCCAGGATGTACGCTATTCATGGCACGAAACACGGTTACAATTGAGGTTTGCTCAACTTGCTCACAAAAGTCCCCCCTTTGTCTTATAATTGTCTTAGGTATATATATATATATATATATGAGTGCAACGAATACAAAACGTTAACGCAGTGGCGGATAAGGCAAGCGGGGGGGGGAATTGATTCGCAATGACCATATGAAGAGATATTCTCTGAGAACAAGACCTATATGTACTCAGCACTCGGTGTCTCGGAGGTCGGGTCATTTTGGAATTCCTTGCAGAGGTTCCCACCTGCAAAAGATTGGAGGGATTACCGACACACACAAAAAAAAGATTGTGTAACCTCTATCGCAGGGTAGGGAAGACAAACCTGATGTCCCTCCCTGTACCGGACAGGCTCAAAGTAACACCAGCGGAGCTGTTTCCCCAAGCCGGTTGCTGCCGCTATCCATATTTCATGACCCCCAGGATCAGAGCATGGCATTTGCCTTTTCATTTTTACCGCCCTTAAAGTATGCTACTTAGTAAACCATGATCCTAGGGGGGGAATTTCACACAATAATCTCTCTGTTTTTTTTCTTTTTCAGGTTTTTTGTTTCAGGGCCCTCTCACTCATAGACACTCAGCCTTTATTGCCGATGGTTACCGTGCCTAAAAAAAAACTGCAAAGATTTTATTTTTTATCTTTGGGAAACATGGAGCGAAAAACAACACCTCAACCTCTTGTAAAAAAAATAGAAAAAAGAAAGAAGCAAAATGGCTTACCAAAAGAAAACCGGCCAAGCCACCGGCTCGGTTTTACACTCGGAACGATGGGTGGAGATATGAGTGGTAATCCTGGAATAGATCTTGGTACAGCCCTTAGAGGTCTCAGAGCAGCTTGTTTAAGCGCTTTCGGTAAACCCCTATACACAAGCCCTAATCCCCCTGGCAGAGGTAGTCTGACACTACGAGTGAGTCTGCTGTGAACAAACATGGCAAATGTAAGGATAATGTTTGAGAGATACACAGATTAATTTGTGTAATCCCCCACTGCCAAAGGGAAGAGATTAGACACGACTAAATATAAACGGGACCCCTTTTTGAAAAAGCCTTTGGACTTCTTTTTTTTTGTGCTGGAGAATTATTTCTTCCCGGATCTTCATTTCTAAATTGACGGCATTGGCAGTATAAAAGGATAAAACAAATCTAAAATAGGAAAAAGATATATACAGTTTGAACAGAGGCTTTTCGACAGCGAATTAAGTCCTCCTTATCGCAAAAAAGACAAGGCCAAACAGAAAGCCTCAGAGAAGACGGCCTTGTTTATATAAGTATAATAAAAAGAGATGTCTTTAAGTATTTTCGTGAGTCGGATCGCCTCAACTATATATATATATATATATAAGCATGACATGCATAAAAGCCCAGATTGGACTATGACTACTATGACTCTATCCTCCAGCTCAAGGCTTTTAGATGCACTATGCGTTACATGCGAGAGAATGATTGACCCAGAAAGGTACGTAAAATGTGTATTTAACGTGCCACTGAAGCAGGCTAAGCTTGTCAGACGGGGAGGTCTGTAGTCAAAGGGGACGTGCGAAACATCTGTTTCATATTGTGTGAAAACGTGCTCGTCGTGAACATCGCTAGGATTTGTGAGTCATTTAGTAAAAATAACACTACAAACAATGTTTAGAATATTTCCAGCTCGGTGATCATACTGTTTGGCAGTGAGGGTTCGGCTAATCCCTGAAAACACATCCAGACAAAACAGTAAACATACAATCCTTTATTAACCTTCATTCACAACACATCCTTGGCAGCATCGCTGTGATAGATTCAGTTTGATTATTTTTGTGTCTGATTTAATATTTCAGAACAATAGTCAGGTGCGGTATTTAAATAACCATGCTGCAAATTGCAGTAATCCACAAGATTATCATATTAAATGGCACCTAATACTTTATCCTGTTGGTGTCTTTCAGCGGTAGCCATTCGACACATGTTTCATTTCATCTGCAAGAGTGTATATTGGTGGTGGTGGTGATGGTCCACCACTCCTGATAAAAATGCAAATGCATGCATGAGAAATGATGCATATCTAATGCAGAAGATAGACCAAACTCACAAGCACATCTGCTGAAGAAGACGAAAAGACATTCTCCGGTGATAAAAAGCCGGCATGCGTTCGTGGACGGTCTCTCAGTCGGTGCTATACATTGTTGGCTCGAAGGGAACCTTGAAAAAGGTTGAGCACAGGCTGTGAAGACACGGCAGTGTGTCGAAGGCACAGTGTGAAAACGTGATGATCACAGTCCCCGACAAGTCACAAGTCACCCGCGAGTGACTTGCTTACATGCGAAACACGCTCAAGTTCTCCCAGGAATAACCGTGAGTCAAAATGATAATCCCCGAAGATCATTTGTAACTGTGACAGAATTGCATTTATATACTGTATTCTTAAGGAACATTCTAGTATCGACTGTAGTTTTTGGATTTCTGATTGGAGGAACTTTTATTTCTTTTATTTATTTATTATATATTTATTTGAAAACAAAAGTTTTTTAAAAAGAAACGTGTGTGTGTGTGTGTATCTATATATATATATATATATCATGACCAAAGTAGGCAGGTCATGTGATCTGCCGTAACACGTCATTGGTCGTGAACTGCCACGGCTGTGATCCGGACAGGATGTGACATCACGTCATTATGTCTGGTTTAACGATTTCTAAATTAAATATTTAGTTTGGTTTTAAACTTAAATGGAAGTATTTCCATGTCAAGGTGTACTGTTAAATGCATGTTTACAAGATTTCCCATACAATCAAACCTCTAGTCCGACGGGGCGTTCAAATCTGAACAGCTACGACAACACTAAAAAGCAGAGCCTTCGTCTTAATGCGGCCGAATGCTAATGTGCCATGCATTATTTGTGCTAACACGGTTCTGTTTAACACATGCACGTGCACGAGCATATCATGCCTGATCTGTCTGCAAAGCGTCACGCGGTGTCAGGTGGAAGAAGGTATGTGAAGGAACATTATCATGCTCCACTGATAACCGCCTCGTTAAAATTAGCAAAAAAATTGCAAACATTAGCTCCAAATCGTACTTATCTCTCTCTCTCTTCCCTCGCAGAGGAAGCATCCTGGCGTTTCCTTATCTCTTACTGGGTGACAAACCCGACAGCGTGAGACCAGTATTTCACTTGGCCAGCACGGAGTAGCTTGCTTGAACGAAAGGGATATATATATATATATATATATATATATATATACACACATTTCTAGGACAAGATGATTAGGGCAAGGGAAGCCTATGTGTAAGTTGTATTATTCATAAAGATTGGGCTCTGATTCCAAGATGTTTAAGCGTGGAATCCTTTGTTATTGTTAGGTCTTAATGTTCAATGAGGCCATATTGACAATGCCATTTCAACGCTATTTCACTATTGCCTCCCACACCACATGAGATACGCTTGAAAAGGGTTAGGGGTTAGGGTTAACAATATATAAAATTGTATATGCAACTCACAATGCCCTTATTCAACAATTTCAAACTGTGCAGCAAGCTCAACTGTGTGTATGTGTTATTATATATAGATAGACAGAGTAATTTATTTATCCCCAAAGGGAAATGTAAGCGTTGCAGCAATTCACATAAATGACAAAAAAACACACCGCTAATGATTATCTATAAAAGAACATGAACATTGTGAATATCTCGCTTTCCTTAAATCGTCACCCAAGCGTCTGCATATCTCTTCTCCTCGCAGGACTTTGTTCTACATTGTAATGAAATCACCGCATGGGGAGCTGAGCTAGACGGTCAATGAATAAAAACAAACAAACAAAGAAAATGAGAGTCCAGAGGACACCCCGTGTACGCGGGTTCCCCGTGAGATCTTGGGTGACGAGATCTTGCGAGATCTTAGGTGGCGACTACTCACCTACCTAAGTTATCATCATCAGGGATGGTGCTTAATGAGTGTGCTTATGCTATAGGACAGTGAAACAGTGAATTATTCAGAGGGGAGGGTTCTCTTCTGCTGGGGTCTTTAAGACAACCTGGGAACCTAATGAGATGTCCCTCATAGATAGTATCTGCAACTTTCCACAGCCTGGTTGTGTTGGATATTGCCCGTTTTCCAGACTCAAACAGACAGAAATCACACACTTCCCAGCCGTCCACTGACTTCAGTAAATTGATGTCCAATTTGAGTTATTTTTCTCCCTCTTTGTGTAGTGTGTTTTGTTCCTCTGTCTCCGTCTGTCATGCTGAGGTGAATAGGGCTTAAGAGGCTGCGGTTGGTTTGGCCTGTGCCCTTCCAAAATGTTTTAGAATGATTTATCATCTGCGAAAGTTTTGTCAAATCCATCCACCATACATCAAGTTGAAGGTGACGGTTAGCTCTCAACTTCCTTAAACAACAAGGTGTAACATTTTCAATGATACCGCGGTCATGAAGCCGATATATGGAGACATGTCATTTAAGCGGAAATTCAAAGTGCTAGTTATGTATGATAGATATAAGCATTAACAGTATTTTGTTCATTTGTGCATCTTTGAAGAACATCATTAGATGCATTGAAAACATTGTGATTCGCCCCCAGCGGTAAGACTCGACGCTTGACACTAGTATCTGTGGCGTTATACTTTCACTTTCACTTTCATTATTGGCATCGGCGAACATTTATCCACGTCGCCTTCCATGAAACATTGTATCACCGTAGCCTAGCGTCTCTGTTCATCTCAACAGCTGTACGGGCGTTTGGGAGATGTAAATTGTTAACAATTGTTAATTGTTTGTTTGTTTTACACGTTTCCCCCTGTTTTTTTTTTTCTCCGCATACCAGATATGTTGAACATGAAAAATAAATGAAGGCTGTGCGTCTTTTTTTCCACAACTTGACAAAAAAAAACGTCAAAATGCGCTAATTAACATACACGTACATTATGCATGACACTTGAGAAGGTAACAAGGTGTCAGGGCAGTATAATAAATATCTTAATGTTTTACATTAATGCTGAAAACGGTACAAAGGTTTCATACCCATCAATTCGGAGCTGTCAATCACAGCACAGGATAGAAAAAAATGGAAAAAAGGATGACTTTCACATTTTCTTCCCGTCCGTCCCTTTCAATTTCCCATCTCATACACTTGAGATCTTACTCCGCTGCGTATTTGTGGTTGCAGTAGTTTACCTTCCAGATACATTCTAATCTAAATTGCTGACGTTTCCCTTTAGTGTAGATGGCTGTTTCTAAAAGGTTGCGTAAAGGAGACAGTAGGGGCTATTACCCACATGGACTGCAGTGTTTTGATAGCTTTCTTGACAGGCCAGGCTTGTGAATAAAAATGTGATGAAAATGTCAGTCAAAAAGGCAGTAAAACATCATCGGGAGTACAGCTCACAGCAAGGACCTAAAGCCCTTTGTGCACCCAATTAAAGATAAATATGCCATTGGATTGATATGAGAGACATTAGGGGTTATCAGGCACTTTCATTTTTACAGCAATTAGTTGGCGGGGAGATGGATGTTTTTCAGCAGACTGAAGAGTTCCACCCGCTAAGCTGAGAATCCGTTGGTTTGTGACCTTTTTCAGCTTCCAGGATTGTTTCGCGCTCAGAGGAGTGTTTCAGTGTTGTGCTAGTAGTGGAAACGTGTCACGGCGAATGCTCACCCCCGTTGACCTCTAAGTGGTGTGGCAAACACCTTTTCCACCGCGTGACCTTCGTGGCCTACACACCGAAATCAGGTACAAAAGGTAAGTGCAAAAGGAGAAGCGTGTGTACGTGGTTTTCTTTTGGGGGGGGGGATTTGAAGTAAATTCCTGCCCGGGCTTTGTTGTTTCCGCTGCCTTGCTTTCTTTAACAGAGTGTGTCATGGCCTGGGGTCTGTTGTGTCAATAAGGCTACACCTAAAGGTGCTGTAGTTAAGATTTGAGAGTTGCAAAGCGTGCGATAGCAGAAAAGAGCACCGTTATGAAACTTAACAACCCGAAAAACGTCCCTCTCCCTCGCTCTCGTTTCGCGTTTCTCTGCCATGTTGCATTTCACGTGCCTATGATTGACAGGCCAGATGGATTCATCCCAATCGATGGCGGAAAAGTAATATGGTAATATGGAGAATTAAACATATTTGAACTCTTACTCTTACTTAACTCTCTTTGCTCGCCTTCGAAAATAAATATAAGACATATCGTTGTAATAGTTTCATTGAGTTAACAGTTCAAATTCTAATATTTTACCGCAAGCCACAAAGAGTGATGATTGAAAGTGTATATCGCCTACATTGCATCTAATTTCTCTCTATTTTTGCTTAGACCATAATAAGAATAATTAGAAAACGTCAGGCTGTCAAGTA
Organism: Trachyrincus murrayi; assembly: GCA_900323305.1. Taxonomy (NCBI): domain Eukaryota; kingdom Metazoa; phylum Chordata; class Actinopteri; order Gadiformes; family Macrouridae; genus Trachyrincus; species Trachyrincus murrayi. The sequence continues at coordinate 31,975 of OOFB01038144.1, forward strand.
TACAATTGTAACATATAAAATACAGCATATATACCAGATTTCTATATACTTACTTGAGTACCAAATCCTAGGGGAGTAATTACAGCATGCCTACATGACATTAATCTGTCAAATACACCGATATCTGTATTTGATAAGACAAAAACATGTTTAATAAACCCATGCATTCATCAGCTGTGGACAGAACACAACAAGAGACAATCTCACAATGCAATGCAACAGACCTGAGAGTAATACACAGTGGCTGTCTTTGTCTTCCATATTGAATACTACCACAGCTGCACCTTCACCTCCACACACACACGCACACACACACCATCCTCCTCCCTCGGATCTCATCTTCTGTCAATAGCGTTACAGGTCAACCAAAGCATGCTCACACGGAAGAGCCCTGCAGATTGCTGCATATAAAGTACAGTTGCAGACCAGGGTGACCTGCTAGCACAGCGCGGACCAGCTGAGATAGCACTCTGGAGAACAGGACGACAAACAAACAATGTCATTAAATATGGATGCTGGCTCGCTCTCTTTTTTATTTTTTTTTGCTTCTAAAACGTTGGATCTGACCATGTAATGGTTCCTTCTTTGTATTGCAATGCAGTGATACAGAAAGACAAAGACCATTAGCGTTGAAGAGGGAGAGCGGCCCTCCTGAGAGGCCTGCGATGATTGTGTTTAAACAAGCGAACACATGTCAAGCGCTTACCGAAGGAACTGCATGGACCAGGCCCACGGAAACCTGCCGTGGAGAACAACTAAACTTCCTGTAACTTAGCAATAGATTTACATTTAAGGAAATATACATTATATTTCCCTAGAACATTCTAAAGTCAACCGATTCACTGAAAGTTGTTAAATAGCTTTAATTTAGCCATATTGTCATGTAGATTTTGATTTAACACTTGAAAGTTTGAAAACAAGCAGAACCATAGAAACACTTCTTCAATATTTTGTCAGTCTGTAAAGCCAGCTTCACAGTTCAATCAGCCATTGCACGGCGGTGATTGTGGAATCAATGTATCGCAGCTAAAAGTGCCAATAAATGCTAAACAAAATGCCAAAGGCAGCTTTAAGTGCGACATAATGTTGGTCAAAACACACGGGCGTTTCTCCTTCCCTTAATGGTCTTACTGCTCTCAAACAATACAACAAATTCCCAAGCACTCTTGATCACACCGTCGAGAGTGTGGTCGGTTCATAACGCCGGGGCGATCACCGCCTGCGGCCAAACACTGAATCTGAATTACCATCACAAAACACAAATTAAACTCCCAAGAATACGTGTCATCGTTCACTTCAACCCCGCATTCAATAGTTCAAAATTTGTACTCGGCGAATATAGATGTTTCCTTTATGATGTATCAGAGCCAGTCAATAGACTTGTTCGCCTGTTTGATGGCTTCCAAAAACAACAACAACAACAACACTGCAGGTATACATGTGCCGGGAACCACGAGCCATACCTCCACCCCCGCCCCCCCCCGCCATGCAGTTCAGATATAAGAAGTCCCTTTCGTGTACTCTCGATGGTATCACGAAAGAAGAACAACGCCGTTCCAATTTTGTAATTCTCTGATTTCCCCGATCTGCATTCGCGTGATTGTTATTCCCTTTCTTTTGGGAGGGGTGTTCGTTTTTTTTGAGGTAACGCATTTCGCGGGCTTAAAAAAAAAACCCGCCACCTCCGCTTCTTTCATCTCTGGCGGAGACATAACATCACCACCCCGCCTCCCTCCCCCCCCCCCCCCCCCCTCCCCTCCCCCAGCCCCCAACCCCCACCAGCTCCTGTGCAAATTCGGCTTTCAGTCGGCGTCTGAAGTGCGTGGAGCTGCAGGCTTTATTTACTCCTGTCATCTATCATCTGCATGTCATGAGCACTTTTAAAACTGTTATCGCTTAATCTGGGTGGAAGGGGTGGGGGCGGTGGTGGTGATGGAGGTGGTGGAGGGGGGAGGGGGGGGGGGGGGCTGGTTAGGGTGAACACCGTG
>OOFB01038147.1:10326-35326 GCA_900323305.1 Trachyrincus murrayi
CACACACACACACACACACACACACACACACACACATGTGTGAACACACACACACACACACACACACACACACACACACACACACACACACACACACACACGCAGAGAGTCAAAGTCTCTTTGCAATTCAAGCTGTGAGGAAAACGCTCCCGTCCTAAACTCCTTCACTCTGTTCCACCCAATGAGGAGAGACGTATCCTAGCAACTCAAATCCTCTCCATCACGTCCACTGGCGGTTTGTGTAAGTTATGTTTGATCGGCTGTCGTTCTCTGGCCAAATAAACCTACACACCCCCGCTCACACACACACACACACACCCACAGCAGGGTGAGCGATGAATCCACAGTGGTACGACGGCTTCATCCAGACTTCTGATGATAACAAGTCCTTGTCCTCGCCAGGATCACAGTCAGGGAGTGTAATCATTGCCGTGCCTCTAGACCCGGGCTGAGTGCACTCCCAGGGTGTGTGAGGTGAATTTAAGGTGTGCGTGAATATATCCTGAACAATTCACCCTCCCCGGATCCGAGAGGCTCTCCTCTTCCAGATGGATGAGGCGCCTTTGATTTGGAGCCTGGCGAGTCCCTGTCTCAAGAGCTCGTGTGTTGAAGTCGTGTTTACGGTTGGAAGTTCCTTTACTCTATTTTTTTTGTTGCGTGTTTTAAACACAAACCGGCCGACATACAGCGGGACTACCTTATGTATACTCCGGAGAGGACTGTTTGAAATGAATCACGTGGAGGAGGGGACCGGACATGTATACAAAATAAAATATAATTATACCCTCACCTAAATATTTAGTTGAGAGCTAAATAAACACACCGCTTAGGAAATGAAAGCCACCTTTCTTTTGTGAGCCTTTTTTCAGCGGCTCTGCATGAAAGACAATGCTGATTTCAGTTCAGTTCACCTGAACTGAAATCAAATTTGTGTGATTTCAATTCGGATTCTGCTGATTTCTAATCCGATTTGGTTGATCTCAATTCTGATTGGACTGATTATTAAATTATATACAGCTGATTTCAGATTATCTTAATTCAGATTGGGCTGATCTTAAATTAGATCCACTAATCTTAAATGAGATTTGGCTGATCTCAACTTAGATCCACTGATCTTAAATCATATTCAGCTGATCTCAAATGTGATTCAGCTCAAGCACGTGCAGATATGACCCAGAGACCTGCTGTGGGTTCGATGCCAGAAGAAGACCTTCATTTGTTCTCCATGTTTATGAGCATGTGACTGGCTGTGTTTACATGTGGGACGCCAGGAGATCTTCACAGACACTCCTCTCTCCCTCCTTCTATCTGTCTTTTTCTCTTCCTCTTGTTCACTGCCTCCCTCTCTCTTTCTCTCTCTCTCCCTCTCTCTCTCTCTCTCTCTCTCTCTCTTTCACCCCTTCTCTCTCACTCATGACCTTTCTCTCCCTCTCTCTCTTCCTCTGTATTCCATCCATGGTCTATTGCTCTCCGTCTCTCCCACCCTCTCTCTCTGTCTCTCTTTCTTTCTTCTCCCCAGCTCTCTGTCTTTCACCCGTTCTCACTCACTCCCTCCATCCCTTCCCTGTCCCGGCTAGGTATGTGACATCATAGACCCGGGTTTAAGCTCCGCCCCCACCCGGAGATGTTCTGTACAGCAGTCCTGCTGCTGCCTCATCTGTTCTGTTTGGCTTCAATCATCGCACACCTCCTCATCCCGGCGAGTGTTTATAGAGACTGTAGCCACGTTGGAACACAACCAGATACACACACAACTCAATCACTGCACAAACATGAACAACAGACTTCCACACGAGTGGTATAATCTATTCTAATCTGATCTGATGTAATCGAACGTAGTCTAATATGACCAAATCTAAAATGATGTAATACAAGCCAGTCCAACGGAACCTAAGGTAACTTCATCTAATGTGATCTAATCTAATTCATTCTCTCTTAATCCCATCTAATCAAATCCAATCAAGCCAATCTAATCTAATTGATCATAGCGATACAGCTGGCGTCCTGCTCGATCAGGCGTGTAGTCAGCACTGCGGCGTGGACTTAGTTTGAAGAGGAAAGTGAGAGGTAATCAAACCGTCTGTTAATACGCTGCTCATCTCCACATGATCCAGGACTCATTGAGATGTTTAAAGCAAGGAGTCCTCAACACCTCTCCTTTGTTTATGCTATCTGGTGCATTCAGAGGACGTACATATACAGTATATATATATATATATATATGTATATATCTTGACGTAACTGGTGTTTAAGCAGCGAAACAGACCCGTGTGTTATTTGTTGACGTGTCACAGCAGGGCAGCTGTGCTGCAGCCATGGAAGCCGATGTGAAACGGAGCATGAACTTAGAAAAACAAACATGCAAATTATTATTTTCTGTTTCTCTTTTTGGGTTCATCACCAAGACGACATAGTGTACACAGTGTTGTGTGTGTGTGTTGCAAACGCTGGTGAAACAGACGAGACAAAAACAAACCAACACACTTGTTTTCGTCCAGTGAGGTTCGTAGTATATTTCTCCGTGGCCGTTTTTTGTGGTCTAGACACCGACAACAAAAGTCATGAATCAATGTGACACAACAATGGTATCTCCCTCGCTTCTCCAACATTTAATTATTGTTTTCTTCTGAGCCGAAGCGACCCGGCGGACCCGGCGGTCGCTTCAGACATGCTTTAACATCTTGGACCTTATCTAATGGACGCCACCTTGTTCGCCAGAGCTTTCTACTTCCTGCTTTCTAGACCTGGGACTTGTAGTTTGGGAGATGCAACGGAAAGTTTGAATTGGGCTCCTCCTGGTGCAGTACGTGACGAGATGGGGCCTGGGTGTGTCTGCCAGATACAGATGTGGTCTCCCCCCCCCGAAACCGGCCCCCGCTAGGGCCTCTCTGGAGGGCCCTCAAAGGAACTAAAACAACGGTTGCCGTATTCGGTCCGATGCCAACCCGTGTTGCTGACCGGATGGTCTGCCGGCTCGGTCGTCATTCTGCACGCGGAGGAAAAGTCCTCCGTGTGTCGAATGTGACGGAGAACCTTGGACATTTGCCGTTTGATAATGTGTTCCGTATTACGCCCTCGTTCTCCATCGATGCGTACAAATGCCAGGATGTCACTGAGCAGTGATGAGAACACAGTGTAGCACGCCATGGAACCCCACCAGTTGTTGTTTCTTTTCTCCCACATCTTGTTCACCACAGCTATCCAGAAGGCATGACAGTAAGACCACCCCCCCCGCGGTGGGGCGGCTATATTAGCTAAGACTCCAGCGATGATGACTCACACAGAAAGACAAGACAATGAAGGCCCTCGGCTAGCCGTGGCATTGTTGCGTGTGGTGCAGTGTGCCCCTGTAGCTGTGGTTCTCCGCCCACCCTCACCCCGCCCCCCCCCTCAGCTCATCAAACAGGTTTTATGGCTCTCCACGAAGCAGCTCTCCATCTGCAGTGTGTTTGTGCATGCCGCGCTCAGCGGGCACCGGCTGCCAGCTGCACACAGATGTGGCACTAGCGCTAACGCGCTAGGTTAGCCCCGGCTAGTACCTCTGCACCCCATGTGTGCAGGGTGTGCTGTGCGTGCGTGCGTGCGTGTGTGTGTGTGTGTGTGTGTGTGGGGCGCTGCAACATTTGCTTCGCTCCCACCCACGCACACACACCCAGACCGCAGGTGGATACACACACTACAGCTGAGTGTAGGGTGTTTGACTCCCAGACGAAAGGTTCCGAGTTCGATACCCAATGTCCACAGTCTAACCTGTAGGCATCATTGAGCTAAGGTGCCCTAAACCCCTACCTAATCCTAATGACATGTATCTATTCACTGAATAAAGCCAATTCACTGAATTCGCTTTGGATAAAAGCCTCTGCTAAATCAGTAAATAGGGTTCACTGGACCCTATCGTGTTGTTCCCGGGTGGTCCAGGATCTCTGACGGCCGTGGAGGTTAGTTAGTTTCAGAGGTTAGCCGTGATGCGTAGCAGTCTGACGTGATCAGAGAGAATCACGTCAGCCCTCTGGAAGAGGTTCTGCTCGCATGGTTCTGTCTGAAGACGTTAGCCTGAGGACTGTGAAGGTCACAGACTTTACTGTCCTGACCGTGCGGTGGAGGATCTGGTTGGGACCGGGATGTTCTGCTCATTACTGTTGCTGGTATTATAATGACGCTCTATATAGTGGTGGTTATCGTGTCTTTCCAAAGCTAGGATGTCAAGTCTGGTGGAAGATAAGATGAAGTAGGATGAGATGAGATGTAAGAGATATGGTGAGATGATAGAGATAAGGTAAGAAGAGTTGAGGTAAGATAAGGTGAGATGATAGAGATAAGGTGAGATGATAGAGATAAGGTAAGAAGAGATAAGATAAGGTGAGATGATAGAGATAACGTAAGAAGAGTTGAGATAAGATAAGGTCTAAGATAATGCAGGGGATCAGTGACCAGAGCTCAGTGTTTACAATCAACCCCATCAACCACTGAGACTTGAGTGTGAAACTGACCCAACGACATCTCACTCCAAGCTAAGAGGTCATTCCTCTCTCCTCTCTCCTCCTCCTCCTCCTCTTTGTGGCTGTTGGATGATTAAAACAAGAAAAAAAACATCTGAGAGAAATCAAGAGAACAATCCCCACATACAGTGCCCATAATCCTCTCGTCCTCCAGGAGATGAACCGCAGGCCCGGTCATTTAAAGCACACGTGCGTCCCTGCAGGGTATATCACGGGACAATGCTACACACACAAATGAACCCCGAGGACAAGACGAGGTCCTCCATGCCGCTCGTGTTCGTCTGGAGTCCAGACTGCACATCTCATTGCGGGGCTTTTCATTTCTTTCATCGAACATAACTGGACTTCAACGCAAATACCGCTTAACCCCTAATCTTCCCTTTGTTTTCTTTTAATTGGCTGCACCGGCGGGGGAGCCGTGCACCACATGAACCGCTAGGTAGCTCGCTCCCATTTGACCTCTGGAAAACAAACAGGGTAACGCCGTAAGCCCCGGTCTATCAGCTAAGCCTCCGGAGCTGCCTGTCTCCGCACAAGGCCGGGGGGGGGGGGGTTAAGCTCACACACACAAGTCCACTTTCGTTTTTCTAAATGAATGTTTTTTTACTTCTGTTTATTTTTCTTACTCTCAAGTTAAAACCTGATGGAAAGTGGTCCGTGTGATCGGAGGAGATGCTCTTGGGAGGCGTGGTGAAGTGCCTCACATGTTCACAAGCTATCCAGGAACTATACCGTGAACCCGGGTCAGGAGCGGCTTGGAATGCTCAGACGCGCTCCGTGGACCCCCTGCCGGCATCTACACTCGAGTGCCTATTTTCTCGAAAATGAAATTCTTCGGCGAAAAGATTTAATTTCATCCTCCATGACGACATTTTGGAGCGCCACAAATCAGCCGGTATTGTGTTACCTCGGGGCTTTTCAGCCGTGGAGCACAGAGTCGTGAAGGTTATCCCTCACCGGAGTGCTGTTAAAAACCTCTCCATTTTTATATAATTCATTTTCAAAGTGCTGCCGTTACAGCAACCACTCAGCCAACGAGCGGTGTGCACATCGCACATTCAATGAGTAACCCTCGTCGCTGGGAAGATTTAGTTTCATTCGTGTTGCACTCAAGTCTTTTCTACCCCATTATTGTTGAACAATAACCGGTGCTCAACCGACCCACCGATCCCTGCTGCTAAATGTGGCCCTACATCTCGAGGGACAGACCATATAAGACCATATAGTAATGAGACCAAGCCTCCATGCTACACACATTAGCTTCCCCCTCAAACACAAAGTGTTTCTCTTTTCATTGCACCTTGCCTGGACCTCGTTGGGCCTTAAATGGTTTGATACGTAACCACTTCCAGACGCCCGGTCCACATGAAAGACAGACGCTCCCGTGGAACCCAAACTCCAGAGAATCTACAGCCGAACAATGTGTTAGCGTGGGCGGATCAAAAACATGTACTGAACACATATTATTATTTATATATATACGCCTATATGCTATGTACATATAGCCATTTGCCATACTGTATATATTATATGGTGGGAGTTAAAAACTAAAAACACCGTCGTACCACATGACGACAGATATGACTCGAGCTTTCCTAAAGACTAGCGCTCCAACTGCAAATTCTTATTCCGCTCAAATTGTTTTGAAATCAGTTTCTGGAGAAAGTTGTCCCCAACAGTGTGGCGTGTCCAAGGTAATCAGATAACCCTTGACCTCTTGTAAACGCATGCCAGAGCATCCTGGGGGCGGTCGTCCACTCGCTCTGCTTCAACTCCTATTTATTTTCACCGTCGAGGAAATCGATCCATCCATACTTTCATCTCGATGGAAGATATCCGAGCCTCAGCAAATCAACGAGTCATTTTATTAACATGAAGGCTTTTAAGTTTTCACCAGACAAATCAACAAGCAATATGGGAGACCGGGACTTTGTGTGTGTGTGTGTGTGTGTGTGTGTGTGCGTGTGCGTCGGTGGGGGTTTGACTCCCGGTGTAATGTGATCCCAGCCCATAATACTGCCCTCCCCGCTGTGTTCCCATGGCGATACGGGCCTGTATACGACCTGGAGGGAGCTGAACATTTCCAGTTGATGAAACTCTGTTGATTTAATAATAATAATAATTCATTGCATTTATATGGCGTTTTTCAAGACACCCAAAGGTGTGTGTGTGTGTGTGTGTGTGTGTGGGGGGAATATGACACCCACCTGGGGTGGGTGTCATATTCGCCATGCCGTCGGCCCTCACAGTGGAGAGGTGAGGAATGAGAGACCAGGGGGTGATTAGGTGGCCATGTTGGTACAAGAGCCATGTTGGGAATGCGGCCAAGACACCGGGGTCAGCACCCCTGCTCTTATGACGGGTGCCATGGGATCTTTAGTGACCACAGGGAGTCATTTAGTGTTGCGCTTTACTGTCCTTAATGACAGTGTGAAGCAACGTCCAGAGTGTGTCTCGCTCCTGTAGTGTGTTGTAGCTCCAAGTAGAACACAATATTAGGGTGGGACACAATGTGATTTGATCACTCCGAATCTGATTGGTGGAAGGGGGAGTAGATTAGGCCCCAACTGTGATATGATTGGTTGAAATGTAACGCCCGCCCACACAGACTTGCATTTCGATCACAAGCGCTAAAGTGATTTGACTTGTGTTGTTGTACAAATAAGTAATCCAAACTTCTAAACTTTATTTTTTGGCATCCTTTGTTGGATGAGTGCATGGTATGCGTGGTTAAATGACCTCCCAAAGACTAAGTGATATCAAACAGTCCATTTAGCTGTTGATGTTGTTATGTTCTCTGAGAGTTTGAGAGGTTTGAATCGTCTGCATAACTAACTGGCACACGTCCACCTTCCACCTCGACTCCTTTCAGCAGAATGCATAATTGTATAAACGGGTCAAGGAGCATTCTGTTGAGATGATTATCTGCAGAGGTTCCTTGAATATGATCTATGGTCTCTACTCTTCCACGGCCCAGTGTGGATCAGAGCTTTGGGTCACCACGTCCACGTCCGTCTACAGCTCAGATCTGGTAGCGTGCCCAGATGGGCGAGGACGAATTATAAAATAAATCATTCTGATATCGAAAGCAAAGTCGTTGATGAGGGCGTTTTGGCAGGCGTGGCAGAACATTATACTCTTACGCGTGGAGGTAAGGCGAGGTCGCGGTGAGGTCATGACCAGTCGGCGGTGAACAGACACTCACTGATCCTGACATATATACAGCGCTTGGCAGAGATTAATTTAATGGACATCTGGACACGCCGTCGACTTCACAGACCTGGCATGGAGCGTGCTGGCGGTTCCAAGAAGAGGTCCTGAAGCCTTTCTTAGGTCTTTTGATTACAAATGATGACTGTTCTTCTCCCAGTGGTGTTACCTGTTTCTTCTTTAATCATCTGAGACGGTGGAAACTCAACACGGGGTACCTGGTTTTGGTTTGAAACGTAGCGCCATACATTTTAATAAAATGCCTCATTTAATATACATTGAACTTGTAGACTCCCAGGGAATACATAATGGAGAACCCATTATTGCTTTTTCAATTCCATGCATCTCCCTACCACCACCATCAGCTCCACCACTATCACCACCACCACCTCCTACACCACCACCCATCACAAACACCTCCACCACTATCATCCATCACCATCACCTCCACCACCATCACCTCCTCAACCAGCTCCACCACTGTCATCACCATCACCTCCACCACCATATCCTCCACCTCCACCACCATCACCTCCTCAACCAGCTGCACCACTATCATCACCATCACCTCCACCACCACCTCCACCAGTGGTAGTGGTGACCCTAACCACTGTTCGCAGTTACTCCACAACTTCATATACTTTATCTAACTTTTATCTGACATCTTGGGGAGTTATTCTACCTTTCCTATCATGCCTAGCGTATTTAAACATCTGGTGAAGTTTCTTCATCCTCTCTCCCACTGCACATCCATTTTGAATTTATTCTAAGTTGAGTATTCACGTTTATTTTCACACTTTCCGCACGAGCCTGGCAGACATCACAGGGATTATCTCAACGTTTTTTTTTTTTATCTCTTCAGTAACGACCGCAATCTTCCACACATGCTTGGCCGGGCTCCAGACAGCTCTCCTCCTGTGAGATGCTGGTTAGTGTTTTCATATTCCTCAGCGCTGTGTGGGAGTGTTTCCTCCACCTCCGTCTCGGTGGTGGTCTCTGGTCAGGCTCTGCTGTGGTACGGGGGTAGATCTTACGTCTCACAGCATCTGACCTGAGAAGCTGCTGTAGGGTTCCAGGTCTACTAAGGGAGAGAGGGGGGGGGGGGGGGGGGGGGGGGGCGTTCGAGGGGGCGTGCGAGCTCCAGAGCCAGCAAGGGAAAACCTCATCTTCGGTCTCACCGTCTCACCGTCTCATCCATTTGTTTAGAGCATTTCCTTCGCGCCTCCTGTGCGTATTAAGACCCGCGTCGTGCAACTCGCAGCCGTCACTTTTGCTCAGAATGTGTTTTTCTCGCCTTTGTCTCCTTAGATTGCTGCGGAGAGAAGAAATCCTGGGGTTAATTGGTCCGTGGGCAGACAGTTCTTACTCCTCAGACGCTCATCATTTTTGAACAAAAGATGCAGGTGGCCGCGGCGAAAAGGTTACTAATAAGTTTGAGGACGTGGGCATGGGCTCCAGTGGAAAGGTGTAAAACAAACAATAGCCGAGTCGTTTGCATTTAAATGTAATTAAAATCCCAGGATCTCACGCCAGAACCTACAGGGCAGGTACGGGGCGGTCGTAATCGCTTCCCGGTCCGGTCCGGTCTTTCTCCCTGCGGTTAGCATAATCTCCTCTACTCCTGTATCTCATCGCCTCTGTACGGAGCAGCCTGTTATGCCTCGTCTCACGTTAGAAGCCATCACCGAAACACAACCCCGCCCGGCGCTGATAAAAGAGGCCCCAGATCTGTGTTACAGCAAATTGGATCTGGAACCGCTGAACTCTCATTGTCTTGTCCACCCACGGTCTGGAGCGTTGTCTGGAGCGTCGTCTGGAGCGTCGTCGCTGGGCTGATGTTCTGCTCCTCTACAAACAGCATGTCTTCTGATCTCCATCTCACTTCTTTTCTTCTTCCACTTCTTTTGTTTGCTCCACTTGGATCGCCAACATTTGTGATGTGTAATTCATTATTTCCTCAATGTCTCAGTGTGTGTGTGTGTGTGTGTATGTGTAGGCTTGTCCGTGTGTTTGTGTGTGTGTGTGTGTGTTTGTGTGCGTATGCGTGTGCGTGTGTGTGTGTGTGTGTGTGTGTGTGTGTGTGTGTGTGTGTGTGTGTGTGTGTGTGTGTGTGTGTGCCTAGGCCTGTGCCTGTGTGTGTGTGTGTGTGTGTGCGTGTGCCTGTGTAAACATCCATGCCAGGGTGAAGGCGTGCATGCACTGATGTGGTCGATGGTATCCGTCGAGGGCCTATCGGTGCGCACTCAGCCGTTTGCAGCCTATTTAGATTGGCTCCTGATTGGCTGTTTTCACTACAGATCCGTTTGACGGTACGTCCTGAAATACAAGGAGCTTGATTAAAATGTTCCCCACCTTTTCCTCTCCTGGCTCCGATGGTTCCAGACCAACCGGATCCAATTTACCGCCAGAACCGGAGCTTCCTGGCGCGTCCAACGCGCAGGCCAGAGCGGTAGCCGAGGGCGAATAGGGTCACTCCCTCGTACATGCGTTGGCGTTATCCTCAAGAAATTACAAACAAGATGGAGGAAACCGAAGCGGTCCATCACGTCTGTGGGCTTACTCGGAAATTCTTTGTCTAAAAATAGAAAGCCACAGCCCGGCTCCTCTCCCAGCGGCTGGCGTGCGCCCAGACCTCACAGAACCAGGACCCGAACCGGAGAACCGGGCCCCAGAACTCTGGAGCATCCAAAATGTCTCGGGCAGAACTTCAGAACACAACATGCACAATATGTAAAAGTCTAAATAACCTAACCTCCAGCGCTCTCTCTCTCTTTTCATTTTTTTCCCCCGCTAAGTGAATCTCAGACAGACAGACAGACACGGCCTGGTCTGGCAGGCTTCAGGAATCCGAGAGGGGGGAACCACAACGCGGTCCAGTTATCTTTGGAGTCTCCGAGCTTGTTTTACTAAGGAGCTGGCCCCGCCGTTCCCTTCTCCCCTCGCCGTCGATAAGAAAGCTCCCATCATGCCTCACTCACGCCGTGTGAGTGTAGCGAGAGCGCCGCTGGCTGCCGCTCGCCATCTCCTTCCCTTTGAACCCCAGTCCAACAATACCAAGTGCTAGCGTAACAGCGCTGCGATGCTGTTAGCTGTTACGCTAGCTAATGGAGATCGAGAGATATGAATCCAAAAAAACAAGCTCTGCTCTACCTGCCGTGCCATCACAGGCATGTTGTGAAGGATCATCTCTCACAATTATTTGAATATGCCAACACCGAGAAACAAATTGTTGATATGGAGTTTGTTATGGAATCAAACGTATTGGAACATCTGTGTTGGCCAGCTGTACTCTTGCAGAATAATATTGACGTATTACAGGCACGCAAAAGGTGACTTTGTTATATCGCAGATATTGTAATCTCGAACCCACGATGGCCCGTGCAGGAAGAAGGGTTTGGTAGAATCAAGTGAAAGAGAAACAAATGATTTAGCAAATTGTATTCATACTGGCGTTAATCGCCCTCCGACGTGCTCTCACGGGGCGTCCAGGGAAGTCTGGCCACATTCAGAGAGAGTTACAGCCTCTTCTGCACCCTTCTGGCTCGCGTTTGATTCTAATCTTTCCTATCTGCCTTTTATTAACAGATATTAAACAGAGAGAGGCCAGGAGTTTAGATTTCTTTTTGTTAGGGGGGGTGAGCTGGTGCCTCGGGGTCTGAGGTTTGGCTAATTTTCCCGGGTCTCGTTTAAAGCCCCATCAGACTTGGGGGGGGGGGGGGGGGGCTATGTAATGTGATGGACAGCCTCCCCTACATTATGACATCGATACGGCCCCTTTACACACCGAATGGAAACGGAGTGACCAAATGGCAGCCGCTGGCGATTTTCAAAATAGAATGATTGTTTCAACGACGACGGTATTTTTAGCGGTTTTTGGAATTATGCAAATTTGATTATAGCGGCGCTTTTTTTTTTTCTGTACGTTCGGCCCGAATCGTCGGTGCACTTAACTTATACAACGTTATCCCTGCCAGGCTCAACATGTGGTTCCAGAAATACGCTGTGTGTTATATTCCTGGCGCTCTGGTTGGCCGGCTGCGTAATTATAGACAATTGTAGCGTATCCACTCTGCTCAGCTGCAGCCTGGCAGTGTGGACCGTTACAGGCCAGAACCATCCACTCTGCTCAGCTGCAGCCTGGCAGTGTGGACCGTTACAGGCCAGAACCATCTGCTCAGCTGCAGCCTGGCAGTGTGGACCGTTACAGGCCAGAACCGTCCACTCTCCAGAAGGCTCTGAAAATACGTGAAAACAGTGAAAGAATTGTCTTTGAAAAACGGCCTACAGTATATATATGGCATTTCCCATGATATATACCATACCATAACGCGAGTGTGTACATTCTTAGCACGGGTGGGCCCCGGTGGGAGTCGAACCCCTAACCCTGGCAGTGTTAATGACTAATTGAGCTGGACAGGACCATGAAGCAAGGTGCTGAACTTAGTGGTGAACTTAGACTGAACCACAAACGCCTTCCATTGTGAACTTCCCAGGGAGATTCCTGACAGACAGTGGACCAATGGTTGCCGGTTCGATACCCAATTTGGGTAATTCCTTGAGCAAGATGTCCCTAAGAAGCCCCGCCCGCTCCGTGTACTGTATCTCTATGAGTCGCTTTGGATAACTTTGGTCTGCTAAATAGTAAATAATAGTGAATAAATTGTAAATAATAGTCACTTATCAGAACAATATGTTCCTTCTCTTCTCATAGAGCTGACTTGTACTCCTCCCCCCTCCACCACACATGAAATATAACTCGAGTCTCTCTTAACTTTGGCTTCACTTTTCATTTCTACCACACTTTTTTTCAAACGGCACCAAAGTTAGACAAATAGTGGTTTGTCGAAGAAAACGCCGTAACCTTTTTTTTTTTTTACGAACGTGACAAGAAGTATGTTTCTTATTTGACTTCCTCGGCCCCGTAGAAGAAATATTATTTTCACGTCTTTAAAAAAAATAAAAACATACCCCAACATACTTTTCATGGATGTCTGTGTAGTTAAAAAAAAAAAAGAGTAGAAAAGCGAAATAGCTGAAATATTCGACGGCTGTCGCGAAGGAGCCGCGACCTCCGGAGAGGAAACACTGAACTTATTGATCTGTGGGGGATTGAAAAGACGCCATTTCCTCTCCCCTGCTGTTATTTTTTTGATCTATGTTTATAACCGGCAGCCGGAGGAGGAGTTCACGCGACGACGTCCCTGCTACACAAACACCTGCGTGGACGACGCATCGCTCCTGTCTCTCCCAGACACCCAGAGGACACACAGTCAGCACATTCACACCCAACTGTAGCGTCGACCAACAGAAGCAAAAGAAAATGAAAACGTCATTGAAAAAAGGCAGTAACCAGCAGTACCGGCGGTTATTAATAACCCGTCCCCTCGCGGTGGAGGGTAAAAATATGACTCAAACCCTAACGGGGGCATCGGAGAGAGACGACGGCGGCCTAGCGGGTGCGTGTTGCTCCTGGTTTCCCCGGGTGCTCCTGTGGTTTATTATTTCTCTCGTCTCTGACTGCCAGCTCTCCCCGTCTCTCTCCCCCCCGTGACTCCCACATAGTTCTCTCTCTCTGCTTCTTTAAAAGGGTGGTAGGGAGAAACGTTAACCCCCACCCCACCCCAAAATAAAAAACTGAAAACCTCCCTCCCATCTAGCATGTGCTCTCGGCTCAAGACGCGAAGGCCCCGAGACGGCGGCCAAATCTCCATCACCTCCCATTGAATGATTTCCATATACACACACTCTCATAGCGATGCCATCTTTAAAAATAGCCTGCCTTTGATAAGCCTGGTTTGCTGTGTTTTCCTTGGCCCGGCTCCTGATGACTTGCTCTGCTGTTTATGCAGGGGGAGAGGGCAGAACCTCCTCCTGGACCAGGAGGTGGGAACCCAGAGAGAGGAGCAGCCCCCTCTTTTTCCCCTCACAAAAGAAAAAAAAATCTAGTTTTCCCGAAAAGTGACTGAGCGTACACGTCGGACAGTGCTGGTAATCAACCGGTGAGGCCTAACCATCTGTAATCTCCTGGTGATATGTGATCTGCAGCCAACACTTGCTAGCAATTACCCTGCGTGGTACCCAGAGGCCCGTTCTGATTGGCCTGTTTGCTTTGGTGGCGTCCTGGGACCTCCTTCAGTGATTGAGTCTGCTGCCTGTGGGCTGCTGGGTAACCTATGCATGGTGGGGCCTGTGGATGGAGGAGCCTGTGGGGCCTGTGGATGGAGGAGCCTGTGGGGCCTGTGGATGGAGGAGCCTGTGGTGTGTGTGTGCAGCCGTATTGGAAGCAGACCACCCGCACGCAGACGAAGAGACGTGAGGCTGTGCTGCGTGGCGTTACCGCCAGCTTTTCCCGGGTTGTTTTCCCATGATGCACTGCTTTCCCATCAGCCCATCACCACGCGAAAACCTGGCGAGAACCTACCCATCTTTGACCAATTAGCTTATCATAGCCACCCTTAATTGTACACCAAAAATTAACCGTCCCAATACCTTAAGAACCATCCTTAACTTTGTACCAATGTAGTACCTACACTTAACCATTTCTAATGCATCATGGGAAGTAGGGGGGGAGAAGCGTGTTGGGTTAACACCGTTATGAAACAGTTTCCTCACGAGGTTTTGAGTTAACGCTGCTCGTCTGTCCGTCTGCTACCTGTTTTCAACACTCTGCGAGCACCTTCTGTTCGGGCCAACCTTAGAGGCTGGGGACGGGGCCTCCTACTCCTCCACGACCCCTCCCTCCCTCCCTCCCTCTCTCCCTCCCTCCCTCCCTCCCTCCCCCTCTCTCCTTCCCTCTTCCCCCAACCTTGCGCCTCTCACTGCCAAAGGGCCTGTTTGGCTCCTCGCTCGCCTTCATATAAACATCAACGAATGTTTCCAAAGATGCTTTTAGTAAGCACCTGGTGCCTTGTTCTGGGCCAGGAGCCCTCGCCGCTCGTCCCTTCTAACCCAGTTCAGATTTTATCTCCCTCGTCTCGCAGAATATCTCCCCCATAATTTGCCTGGTCGCTAAAAGCACTGCCCCCGGTATGTTCGACTTCCTCCTCTTAGCCTAAATCATTCTCAAACGATTGCTTTGGATCATTTAATATCATGTCACCAGGGCAACCAGGGGTAAATAATGCACAAAGGCAGACGGAGGGCGATAGATTTGGAGGAGATTGATCGTGTTGAGTAAAGTGCTCACTTGTGAAATTGTGTATTTCATGACTTTGCTCCCCTCGCAATCTCTTAATGGCCACAAGAAAAAGTTGAATAGGCAGCGCAAATAAATTATGCATACCAGAAGTGAACACGGCAGTTTGTATGATCGTGGGATGGATGTCTTATTTTTACCGTGGAAAATGTTGGACAGCAGTCAGAAACAACCTCGGAAATACTCCAGTTGGATTTCACATTTGTTGTTTTCGGTTTTATCCATGAGCTGTTTAAGGAGTAACGGGACACTGCAATCAAACCACACACGGTGACGGTTCAACGGGATTTCAATAAGGTGGCATCTCATGGCACTCGTATAAGTCAGTCATGAACACCTACTGCATCCCTGTCCCGCCATAGATGTGCTGTCGGCCAGTTTGACTTCAGTATTGTGTTACTCTGTAGCTACGGAGCGGTTTCAGTTTAAACCGTGGGCGCTCAAACTGGGTTCAGCTGTCTGCCAGAGGAGGCCAGAATTATGCTGGTATCTGGTATCTGGTAAATGATAAATGGATGTGTTGTTTTCTCAACAAATAGGCTAAAGTATACAGCTGTGTCAAACCATTTCAAACATTTGTGCCCAGCTAAAAAGATGAACATTTGCATTTGAAGATGTGATCTGTAACGTGCTATATTTTGAGATGATATTCTTTGGTCCACAGACCTTAAAACATTGTGTGCACCCCCAAGTTTAACCAATGGTACCCCCCCCCCCCCCACCCTGCAGGTGACGGCGTCGGACGCGGACGGAGGCTCCTTCGGCTCCGTCAGCTACTCCCTGGGCTCCGGTCTCAACAGTGCTCCTCCCTCCCAGTTCTCCGTCAACAAGGAGACGGGGGAGATCTGCACCTCCCTGGCCCTGGACCGGGAGCACGGCAAGAGCAGCTACGACTTCACCGTCACCGCCGTGGACGGGGTAAGGCGTGGCCTCGTCTCATTTCCCTTCCATGAGTATAGGCCGCAATCTCAGTTCAACGGTCAAATGGGATTTAGTGCGATTCTGTTGAACATCCTCATCCGTAGGTTACGCCGCATTGTAGAACGGCGTCTGCTAAACGACTAAATATTCAAATAGTGAACATGAATGTGTGGAGTCGCTCGGTGATCCTTGAGAGGCCGTGGAGTCGCGGGTAACAGCGCGGCGAGGCTTACGTTCGAGCGGGCCAAATTAAAAAGGGCGGTTGAGCGATTCCTGGTGGCGAGCTACTTCGCTACTTCCTGTATAGAAGCATCCCCGTGCCGCGCTGGCCAAATCACACAACACACAGTTAAAGAGAAAGAAAGAGGGATTACGGCGGCCATGTTAAAGTAATCAGATTTAGAAAATCCCTGGCCGGTCAAGCCATAATATTTAACAAGTCGGGCTGCTGCCTCCCCCTCTCTTTCTTAACACCTGGAGCAAATAAAACGCCTGCACTGTATTTTCTCTCCAAGTTAAAGAGTCTATGAAACAGACCGTGGTGTAGAGTGTTTGTTGGAGAGTGTGTGTGTGTGTGTGTGTGTGTCTGAGTGTGTGTGTCTGTGTGTGTCTGTGTGTGTGTGTGTGTGTGTCTGAGTGTGTGTGTGTGTGTGTGTATATGAGAGGCCTTTCTCACCCCTTCTCAGGCCCTGACATAGTGCTGTTACTTAAGGGAAACTATTAATCTGTATCCTTCCACCAAACCTGCTGGGACTATACTTTAGAGGCCCCGTCACAGGGTCACCGCTGGTTTATACGTATGCCGTTAACGTGCTCGGAGCAGTGCTTTCAGGTGCTCTTCCAGCCTCTCGGCCGGTGATTTAGTGTCGCGATGGAAACACACGACAAAAGGCCTTTGTGTTATGTGTGTGTTGTTTTTCTTTCCCTCCCGCTCAGGGCGGCTCCAGCTCGGTAGCACACGTGAAAGTAGATCTGGTGGACATCAACGACAACCGGCCCGCCTTCTACCCCGTGAGCTACGCCGTCAGTTTGAGTACTCAGAGTGCACCTGGGACCTCGGTCGTCAGGGTGACGGCCTACGACCCCGACACCGGGGAGAACGGCAGAGTCACGTACCGGACGGCCGCTGGGGGGGCGTCGCCGTACTTCACCCTCAACAAGGACACCGGTTGGTTGAATGGAATGGTTTTTTATTATTATCATTATTATTTATATTATTATTATTATATACGACGTGGAGGCGAAGAACCTGGTTTGCCTCCGTGGAGTGCCCTAAAAGCATTTAACGCACACCTACTCGTCGATTATCCCGCTTATACCGTGGTCAGTTGTCAACAATATAAAATAAAAGCTTTCGCACATTTTTGGTGAAAGTTTTGCAGTCAAACTCTAAAGGTTATGAAGCAAGAGCTCAACGTTTTCATGACCTGGAATAATTCTAGTCCCTTTTACAACCAAGCCGGGTAGTCACAGTGTAAGTCGGGGTGTGGTAACCGAATGTTATGGCTGGACTTTAGGTCAAAATTCTCTCGCAGTGTGTTTGCTATGATGGTTATTAACGCACACCTGCCAGGCCAATCGGAAAAGAGTATTCACCCAGACCATGGTATAAAGGCCTATAATCCACACGTTATGAAACCGTGTTCGACTCTTACGGTTAAAGTCAAGTTAAAGTGGATTTACGTCGTCTTAAGAGCTGCCGTTGATTTCGCAGGCGTGATCTCCCTGTCTCGGTCGCTCCACGGCAAAGTCAACTCCGTAATCACCATGGCGATCTCGGCGCAAGATGGCGGCGGCCTGGTCTCCCCTGTCGACGCGCGGGTCAACATCAGCGTGGTGGCAGGCGTGGTGGCGCCCCCTGTCTTCCAGCAGAGTCAGTACCACTTCACCGTGTCCGAAGACGCCATGCGCGGCGCCCTGGTGGGCGTCGTCCAGGCGGCCGTGAAAATAGGTGAGTGGACTTTGATTGACACACCCACTCACACACATTCACACACACACACGCGGGTACATACATAAACACACACACACACACACACGTTTACACACTTATACTTACAGCAGCCGTCGCAAGAGTTAGGGTTGGGGTTAGTAGTCCATAGCGACTTAAAGACCCGCTCCTCCATGTTTTTCCTGTGGTTCATGTCTTTTGGAAGCTTACCCGTGACCACATAGAGGGTTTTTTTCTGCACTGCACAAATAAATAAAAATTATTTAGTGTTCTAGCAACAAATACGCTCATTGGCAGTGCGGCAGGTTTACGCTGCCTATTGCCCTGGTTGATTCCGGTGTCTGTCCTTGTTTGGTCACACAGACATATGCAAATGCAGGGAAAGCCTTACGCTAACAGTAGCCAACTATCAGGAAGTCATCTATCTTGTGCTGCTAAGCTCGGTTCATGCAAATCCACGAATCCACAAATTGCAAATCCACGGTTCTTGGAAAGGACCTAGCCTCATTTATAACCCAGCACTCTGTGTTATCATACTACGTTTCTGGGTCACAAGAAACTAGTAACTAATAGTTTGTATCCGAGGTGAAATAAACTTTAAAACTTTTAACCGTGTGTGCAGAGAACAAGTTAATAAGACTGTTTTAAGAATGAATGCAGGGCGGCTCGACCCACTAACCCGTTAACCACGTGGGCGATACGCCGTGTAGCGACACAGGTTCGATTCCCAGTCCCGACCTGCGGTCCTGTGCTGCTTGCCATTCCCTCTCTCTTTTAACCCACTTTCCTGTCTTTGTGCACTCCCTGTCCAAACCGTCTCTACGTCTAGAGAAGTCTGTGGCTTTTGCTGAAATATTTAGTAGCTTGTGGGGGTGTGCAATATTAGCATATTCATAGATATGGGCATAATAAATGAGGGCGAAGATGTGGAGTTACATGTAAAGCCATTTTAAGTCTCAGGGTTTTTTTGGGGGGTTAAAAAAAATACTTCAGAAGTAAATTTATTGAACAGAGATAATTTTTCAGGATTTCAACCACACCAGGAACCGGACTTTAACATATAAACGTAAAACCCCTTATCATACTTCATACTTAGTTCATACTTAGTTCATACTTACTTACTCACACTCAGATTTTGATCGAAACACACGCACACATGTGGTTACATACTTAATACACAAATGCACACGCTTACAGTAACTTGTCGCTATGGTTAGAGTTGGGGTTAGTAGCCCAAACATTTAAACATTTTTAAACATTTAACCTTTTATCATACTAAAAGTACGTAGCAGCTTTACCGGCCTACTCATACAGGATGACCCCCATGCTCTTACACCAGGGAGTGATCTGATTATGGACTCTGTCGGTAACTCGATCACATATTACATACACACGGCAAGAGAATATTACCCTGGCTACTCTCGGCCGGCTGCAACTCAGATCTGTACAACCACATCAATCATCAAGGCCATGTTAAACTGGGATATGGAAATCATTTAGAGTTTTATCTCCTTGGAAACACTTGAGAACAGCTTCAAAGCGATGGAAAGAACATGAAGCTAACGTTGGCAGTGGGGTTCAGCGCTGATGGGCTGTTGATGTCTCCCAGCAGGTTCCCCCAAGGACATCCTGTACACCATCAGTTCCGGGGACCCTACCGGTTACTTCTCGGTGGACCCGGAGACCGGGGCCCTCCGGACCAGCCTGCCGCTAGACCACGAGGCCCAGCCCGCCCTGGACCTGGAGGTCCAGGCCCGCAGCGGCAGCCCGCCCGCCTACGGCCAGACGCGCGTCCGCATCACGGTGGCCGACGTCAACGACAACGCCCCCCTCTTCCTGCCCTCCTCCTCCGAGTCGCTGCTGCTGCCGGAGCAGACTGAGATGGGCGCCGTGGTGTACCGCGTCCAGGCCGACGATGCCGACTCCGGCGCCAACGGTCAGTTGACCTTCGACCTCGACCTGTCCTCCCCCGGTGGCGGCGGGGGCGGCGTCCAGAGGATGTTCAGCGTCGACCGCAGCACCGGCGAGATCCGGCTGGTGGGGAGCCTCTCCTACGAGAGCGCCGCCCGCTTCGACCTCCGAGTGACGGCCCGGGACGGCGGTGTGCCCCAGCGGAGCTCCGCCCTCACGCTGGTGGTGCACGTGCAGGCGGAGAACACCCAGGGCCCCGTGTTCGACACCCTCAGCTACCGCGTGGAGCTGAAGGAGGGCACGGCGCTCAACACGCGCTTCCTGCAGGTGCGCGCTCTCAACAGAGAGGCCATCGCCGGCGCCGGCCCCTCCCCCGGCGCCCCGGTCTACCACCTCCGGCCGGACGGCGACGCGGCCGGCTTCGGCGTGGCCGCGGACAGCGGCTGGCTGTTTGTGCGGAGCTCCCTGGACCGCGAGGCCAAGGACATGTACCTGCTGACCGTGCTCGCCAGCGCCGGACACGGGCAGCTGAAGAAGACGGGCAGCGCCACGGTGCGGGTGTCGGTGACGGACGAGAACGACAACTCGCCGCGGCTGACGCAGGAGCGCGTGTTCCTGGCGGTGAAGGAGAACCTGCCGGCGGGGACGGGCTTCGGGCGCGTGGCCGCCACCGACCGGGACAGCGGCCACAACGCCCGGCTCACCTACCGCTTCCTGCACGCCGACCGCCACTTCCAGATCAACGCCCAGACGGGTGAGTGGACGCCGGGGGGGGGGTCACCCCGTGGGGGTCCCGTTGGCGGATGATAAGGCTGGAGGGGTTCACTTTAGCTAGTCAGCTGCTGATTGGCTGAGCAGCCCAGGCGGTGATATACTGCCGGCACTAGACTGAACAGGATGTTGGGAACGCAGTTCACGATGTTTTTTTGTTTTATCGTTTGATGAGTACATTCATTGAAATTCATGAAACAAATGTTCTGGTGGATTTCATGAGTTAGGCTGGCGTGGGCTGACTGTTAAGTACTGCAGCGAGAGGAGAGGAAGGTGAGCCTAGGCCAGACTGACAGATCTCAGGGGTGACGCGGATCTGATCTGAGTCTGTGAGTGAGTCCTTACCGGTCCCTCAACAGTTCACGAGTCCGCAACTATCCAACAGCCTACTCCAATCAGATATCACCACATTTACTTTATTCATTTTTCTTTTCACGAATAACATCAAGATGAAAATAGAAATGTTGTTCTACAGACGAAGACGAAGGCGCCACAGTGCTAATGTTGTGATGCTGTGATACTAAATGTTCGCTCATGTTACCATAGTTACGCACACGGGCACACACGTGTCTGAGATGTCTCCTTGTTCAGCCACCAACGGTTTGTTTCCGTTTTACAGTCCTAGCCACAAAAGGCCCATTAGCTAATCAGTAATCAGGACATGTATTCAGGGTAGTGCCCTATTCCATTGTGATGAATGAGATGATGGAGGAGAGGTGAGCCGAGCTGTGATTGGTCGGCTGTTCCCGCGACCGACTGGTGCATAATCAGCTGTCAAACCCACCCGGTGTGTGTGTGTGAATGCATGTGAATTTTTGTGTGTGTATGTGTGTGTTTGTGTGTGTGTGAATGATCAAAGCTGTCTGGCTCATAATCTCTCATTAATATTCAAGTGCTCTTGAGACTTCCTGTGCGGCCTCTGCATCCTCCTCCTCATCCTCACATCCTCTTCCTCGTATCCTTCCTCCTCTTCATCCTCCTCCTCTTCCTCATCCTCATCTCCTCCTCCTCACCCTCCTCCTCTCACCCTCCTCCTCTCCTCCTCCTCCCCCTCCAGGCGAGATCAGCACTAGGGAGGCCCTGGACCGAGAGCACCAGTCCAGCCACCAGCTGCTGCTGCTGGTGCAGGATGGAGGATCCCCCCCGCGGAGCTCCACCGGCACGGCCTTCATCACCGTCCAGGACGACAACGACAACGCCCCCGCCTTCAGCCACCACGCGCCGGGGAAGACCCTCGGCATGCAGGTCAGGATGAACCTGACACATACAGACACCTTGTCCTGGTCGCTCCTCTTCCTGTCCACCTTTGTTGATGTGCTGGTCCTCTCCCCCTCTCCCCTCTCCTCCTGCAGGTCCTGGAGGGCCAGGCCCCGGGGCTCCTGATCGGGACCGTCCACGCCAAGGATCCCGACGAAGGGGAGAACGGCTCGGTCACCTACGCCCTCTCAGGTAGATGCAATGCTTTGTAGCATGCAACGCTACGCGCATCGCTACGCGCAGCGCTACGTGTAGCGATCCGCCCGACGCAAAGCAGATTGTGTGTTTTGTGCTGTGGTGGCTTTTCAAAATTGCTCCACATTAAAACATTAAATTCAAACACAGTTTTCCCCCATGGGGGGGAACGTTTACACTGGAATTTAGCAGCTGCTTTTATCCAAAAGCGACTTAGCGAAGCAAAAATCGGAGTAACTGCAAAAAGTTGAAATGCTGAACGACCTAGTTTAGAAAAAAACCTCAGAGTGCAGAGAGAGTGCAGAGTTGCCATAGGAACCAGAACACAAGGTTAGTCATTTGTTTTGTGTTTCTTTAGTACTGCAAGCGGTTACAGCAGATATCTCGCATTTCAAAGTGCACACAACAAAGTCTAGACTACTTTGTGTGTTTGTAATTCACGTGTGTAACGCAGTGTCCAGGCTGTGTGTTCCCTATACAGCGCACTGTTTAGGGTGTCACCGTGTTGTAGTGCCGAATGGAACACAGTCCTAGTGTTGAATGTGACTGTCTACATGACCCCTGACCTCTGACCTTGTGACCCCCCAGGGCCCAGGGCCGAGCGCTTCACCTTGGACCCCAACACCGGGGACCTGCGCTCCTCCTCTCCTCTCAGCCAATCAGAGAGAGGCGAGTACAGCCTGGTGGTGACGGCCACCGACAGAGGCCTCCCCCCCAAGAGCTCCTCCTGCTCCCTCCGGATACAGGTCAGCACGCCTCCTCGTCCTCCTGCACCATGACCACCTCCAGAAACCTCCTCCAGCTTCTCCTCCAACACCTCCTCCTGCACCTCTCCCTCCAGCTCCTCTTGCCCGCCCTTCCCCAAAATGTGCCTCCTTCACCTTAAGGATCTCCTTCCATAACTCCTCCTGCACCTCCTCTCCTCCAGCATCCTCTCCAGCTCCAACACACACCTCTTTCATATCAAGCTTTCTCCTCCTCCTCCTTCCCTCCACCTCCACCCCCAACACGACTCCTGCTCTCTCCAAAAAAGGATGATCACACCACCTCCTCCACCAACTCCTCGTCCCACCCCACACATAGCGTCTCCTCCCTCAACACGCGCCTCCTTCATCAGCCCTCACATCTCGTCGACAGGCCTCCCTTCTCCTCCCCCTACTCCTCCTCCTCCTCCCCCACCCCTCCCGTGACATGGAAGCGGAGGCACGGAGGCGAACCGAGCGCTCCCAGTCTGCTCCTGATGAGGTCCAGCTGTTCGCTCGCTGATCAAGAGTCGACCGCCAGGCGACTTCAATGCATTCTAACACAGTAGCCCCCTCCCTGTTCCAATAAGACGTCAGGGTTATGTGGCTCAAACACAGCATTGAAGTAAATGAAGTTAATATTTAATATATGGGGGGGGGGAGGGGGGAGATTGGCAAGGAGCCAGCAAGGTAGAGCTCGGTCGTAAAGATAACCGATAAAACTTTGGCTCATTATTTTCACATTCCCCCCCCGTCTTCTCACTCAGGTAGATGCAGAGTTATTAATGAGTGAATTAATTAGCTGCTTAAACACTAACGTCAGTCATATCGTTTGGCTAAATCTGTGTCCCCGCTGGCCCAGGATAATTCACCGTGGAATCCCGCGGACGTTTTCCCCCGTCGTATATATGGAACTGATTTAAATGTCATTTAAAGTTAGACGTTAGAAGTAAAGGACGTCTTATTTTGAAATGTCGGCTAACTTTATTTTATATAATCTTGTGAGGATGAAGGAAGCTAGCTCAAAGAATTATTATCTCCATGGCTGCTGAAAATTAAGTCAACACTCTCTCCCTGCCACTCGCTCTCTCTGTCACTCACTCTCCCTGCCACTCTCCCGCGCTCTCTATCACTCTCTGCTGCTCTCTCTCGGTGCTTAACCTCTCTCTCCCTCTCTCTCTCCCTCTCTCTCTCACTGTTACTTTACAGCTCTCTCTGTCTCTGTGACTATATCTGTCACTATATCTCTTTTACTTTACCTCTCCCTCTAGCTCTCTCTCTCTCTCTCTCTCTCTCTCTCTCTCTCTTGTCTAACTTCGTGTCAGGCCTTTGATTCCGTGTCGGTGGCGACGGTTCTGTTGCGGTTATATTAGAACAGCGTGTTGCCTGCGTAACTCACAGACTTCCTGTCTTGGGCAAAATAGCGGGAGCTTTAAAGCTGGGGAGTCTTTGAAGTCACATGTCGGGGGTCATCAGGTGCATCGTGTGCAGCGAGCGGCGAGCAGCCCGGCGTCGGATATTTAAGCGGCCTCGCCGCTTCCTGTTCTGATTAATATGACTTTTATCATGTTGTTATCGCGTAACTCGAGTCTAGAAAAACTTTTTTCACGAATGGCTTTTATTCTCCGGGATCTGTGCAGAAGTGTGCATGGCCTGTTTCCGCTTTGCTGATTTCCATTGGATAATTCTTTTATTTATTGCTTTGGAAATTGAAAACCGAATTCACCAGCGGGTGCTCTGTCCCTGATGTCATCTGACATCAGGTTCGTGTAATCAACAAATGTGCGATTTGTTTGTGTCCGTTCCTCGGATCGCAGCGGGAGCTAGCGCTCTTATGTTGTTTGTTTGTTGATTCTCCATGGCGACCGGTGACGTCACTGCTCTTAGTCGGTGTCTGGAGGCGGGTGAAGCCAGCGAGATACGGCCCTCTACAGATGTAGATGAATTGTTATAAATTCATCTGTCGATGTATTGATAACAATCAGCTGCTGTTTCCCAATCGATTCATCGATACTACGGTATCCAGCTCACATCTGCTGCGATGATGCTGATGTTGTCTTTTATCTCTATCTTTTATTCCAATTATTGCCATGTATTGTATTTATTTCAATTTCTTTTTGTTCTTATTTTACTCCGGTGGAATAGATTTAGATATACTTTACTGTTTCTTTCAAAGCTGTGATTTCTCATATTCCAGTTCATTCTATTAACTGGAACTATTTCATGCTTCATTGTATTTTATTGCTGCCTGCCCTCCACTCGCCCTTCCCCCCCGCGTGTTAATGTTCCCGCCTCGTGTTCCCCCCTCGTGTTCCCGCCTCGTGGTCCAATTGTTTGAGTATTATCG
>OOFB01038147.1:38299-54778 GCA_900323305.1 Trachyrincus murrayi
GCCCCCCCCCCTATCCCCATGTGTCTCTCTTCTCCTCCCCACATGTTATCAGAGACCTGGGCTTTACGGCCGGCTCACGGAGGAGTCAAACTTGAGGGGGAAAAACTATTCCGTCCCGTAACTGGGACCAGATGAAAGCCTTGGAGGCGAGTTATCGCAGAGATACAAGTGAAGACACCAGGGTGAAACGAAAACAAAACAGCCACGGTGCCCCACGCTCCTTCTCTCTCTCTCTCTCTCTCTCCCTCACTCTCACTCACTGTTTCTCTCCCTCTCTCTCTCTCTCTCCCTCTCTCTCTTTCCCTCCCTCTCCCTCTCTCAAAGGTTGCGGCTCATTTTAGGGCATGAAATTGAAATTGAATCAATGCGAGTTCTAACCCTCGTAGGACAGCGTAATGAAAAAGTGGAGGGTGCCCCTAATTTCTCCCGAGCACGGAAGGCCTGGCGTTTGCGTGTCTCGAACGTGTGTTTACTGTTTTCCTCTTCATGGCTGTGGCGCGCTCTCCAATGGAAAAACTCATAAACTGCGGCCAGGCCAGTTTTTGCGCTTTTACTGCAGAGGTGGTAGCGCAACGCAGGTAGGTGGGTCTTTTACTGCAGCGGCGGCGGTAGTTCACACAGGTGGGCGGGGCTCGGTGGGGAGGCGGTTCACTTTGATTCGGCGCTCACACAACATATTTTCATACTTTCTTTCCTGGGGATTAAGTATATGCAGAACCTGGGGCTGCTTAGCGCCTCGGCTTACTGCTTCCATAGTTTTCCCTGTAATTTCCAAACTCCCTTTCAAAATAAAGTACGCACAGACGCACAAAGACAATGCCTCCTCACAGGGGGTGACGATAGTGCAGTGGTTCGGGTGGTCGACTCCCAGTCTCTCAAAGGAACTGGGTTCAATCCCCAAAGTCTGAAACCTACCTTTTAGGCATACTTCCAATAACTAAACAACAAACTATTTATTTATTTTGATTGAACCTTTATTAACCAGGTAAAGTCTCATCGAGAAGAGAAACACAGCATAAAACAGCATACAAGAAGCTGGCAACAACGGCCAGGAAACATACACACACATAACCGCTTACAGTCCGCCCAGTACGTTAAGAATAAGGTAACTAACTAAACATCCAAACTGTCGTGTCTCCTGCAGGCTCCTTGTCCATCTTCAAGCCTCTGGACCGGGAGGAAGAGGACACCTTCAACCTCACGGTGGTCGCTAAGGATCATGGGATACCTCAGCGCACGTCCAGCCAGCTGCTGCGCGTGCACGTGATCGACGTCAACGACGAGGTGCCCCAGTTCGAGGAGGTCCAGTACGATGCCGAGGTCCCTGAGAACCGGCCCTCGGGGTTCAGTGTTCTGCTGGTCTCCGCCGTAGACCTGGACCAAGGTGAGGCTCAGGCCTGATTTATCTTATGGTCATTTAAGTTACCTATACTTTACTAAGTGTTAAAGACAGATCAGACTTTCTATTAAGAAACCTCTCTGAGAAGGAGAGGGGAGAAATGAGAGAGGTGAGTAGAGAGGAGAAGAGGAGCAGGAGATGAACGAAGAGGAGGATAGTAGGGGGAGAGTAGACTAAGGGTATAGGTGTGAACACCTATATATATACCTGGGGTATATATTGGTCAGTTAAGGAGCTTCTGCAAGCCATTGTCTTTTTACAACCCCACAGGAAGTGATGTCACTCATGGTACCAGTAATAGAAAAACCGATTGTGACGATAATGTACTAAATTAGAGATTCAGATTAATCTCCTCACTCACAGAACTCTCTCAATGCAGAATGGGATAGTCCGTTGTGGGATAACATAATGACCTTTAATTATGTCAAAGGTCAAAACTGTGCGTATCTTTTCTTTTTTTATTATGACGAAAAGTATTATGGATTTATTTTATGGTTAGTAGGATTTGTGAAGTTCTAATCAATAGACGAGGAGAACATAAGCACCTTGGTGGTCCATATCTGCTTGTCCCGGCAACTTTATTGACCAAACTTTATTGATCTTGAAAGGCTGACTCGGGACTGAGTCACACCCCCCCCACCCCCCCACCCCCCCACCTCCTCCTCTCTTACCACCCAAGAGAGCTGAAGCCTCAGGCGGTCTGTCAATACCACCTACGTCACATGTGCTGTGGGCCTGTACACATGGCCCGTGTTAACGGTCTGAATTGAACGGTACAGAGGAGTCGGCGGCGGTGGTGGTGGTGGTGGTGGTGCAGAGGAGGGTGGACGGAACATTCTCCTGGTCTTAGTCAGGGCACTTAAAACAGAGATTATAAAGTCTCTCTCCAAGCACAATTAGCCAAACAAACAGGTGAGCTTGCCAAGTGGCGCTCTGTGTTAGCACGCAAGCTGGCAGCCGGACACCTGATGGAGCCCAGCGACTGCTGACGCTGCAAAACCACAAACACAAAGAAGACTACAAACAAATAACGAAGTATTTAGAGGGAAGGGAATGTAAATACTCGATTCACACACACACACACACACACACACACGCATGCATCCCCAGCCCCGGTAGGCTAGCTATTTCATACCCAGAGGTTCACTTCGATCATTTGAATGCGAGAAATGTCAATTATTTAGGTATATTAGTTTCTAGTATTTATTTAAATGCTTAGCCTTACTCATTTTAAATAACCATCAATCCCACCCTATCTAATGAATCCTAACTCTGCAATTGTCTTCACAGGGACCAATGGTCATGTGACCTATGGCAGGATCTCGGGAGAGGGCTTCACCGTTGACCCAGCAACCGGCGTCATAACGACGGCCAAGGTCCTGGACAGAGAGATCCAGGAGTACTACACACTGACAGGTACGGCCCTCTCACACCTCACTGCTGCATAAAACACCCTAGGGGGCTTGGGTGTTTGAGTCCAAGCCAAAATGTTATTGGTTCGAAACCCCAAAGTTGGACAAATGATGTCATTGGTCCGGGATTTGCGTCGTCCAAATCGGACCAATGGCGTCAATGGTCCAACTTTTACAGGATTTGTTTAGTGGAGACGGAGTAGATGTTGCAGACTGTGTTTTGATGTGCAGCAGTACTTCCTTACATTAGGAAATAGACACGCTTGACGGGTCCCCTTTAATGACCTGTATCTAAAACAAACAGTAAACAGTAACTGATGATGAAGACCACTCCATATTTAGCTCGTTGTCTCCCGTTGTTCCCGTCTTACAGTGTACGCCAAAGACGGAGGCCTTCCGCCCAACGTTGCCAAGGCGACGGTGAAGATCCGAGTGACCGACGAAAATGACAATGCCCCGGCGTTCGGACGGCTGTACTACAGCATCGAGGTTCCGGAAAATGCTGAGTCGTCGTATCTCTTCACACTGCGGGCCACAGACCAAGACACCGGGGAGAGAGGGGAGATAAACTACAAAATAACAGGTGAGGGAGGGGGTGAGATAAACTACAAACTAACAGGTGAGGGAGGGGAGGAGTTAAACTACAAAATAACAGGTGAGGGAGGGGGTGAGATAAACTACAAACTAACAGGTGAGGGAGGGGAGGAGTTAAACTACAAAATAA
The DNA here is from genome assembly GCA_900323305.1 of Trachyrincus murrayi. NCBI lineage: Eukaryota > Metazoa > Chordata > Actinopteri > Gadiformes > Macrouridae > Trachyrincus > Trachyrincus murrayi. The sequence continues at coordinate 41,835 of OOFB01038147.1, forward strand.
CAGGTGAGGGAGGGGGTGAGATAAACTACAAACTAACAGGTGAGGGAGGGGATGAGATAAACTACAAAATAACAGGTGAGGGAAGGGAGATACACAAAACATTAACAGGTGAGGTTATTATAACCTACAGGTGCACAATAAGTTTAGCTTATCATCCCCACTATACTAACACTACAGTGAGCTTAGTTTGTTGTTGTATGAACAGGCTTACATGCATTATCAAAACAGCCATGAAAAATAATCAATACATTTAGTGACTCATGGATGGTTTCCGCCCCCCCTATGGCAGCTGGCGACCCATCATCGGACTTCCGTCTGGACGGGCGTTCGGGGATGCTGTCCACCTCCAGGCCCCTGGACCGGGAGAGGAAGGCCCGGTACAGCCTGACCGTGGTGGCCCAGGACCGGGGACGCCACGCCCTCAGTGGCACCGCCACCGTGGAGGTGAGCGTCCTGGATGTCAATGACCACGCCCCACGCTTCCAGAGCGCCAGCTACACTGCCGACATCGCCGAAGACGTCCAGATGGGCTCCTTCGTGCTGGAGGTGAAGGCCAGCGACCTGGACCAGGGCACCAACGGCCAGGTAGTGTACTTCCTGAGTGGGGGCTCCCAGGGCATGTTCATCATCGACCAGAACACCGGACGCATCATCACCGCGGCGCCACTGGACCGCGAGAAGACGGCCTCGTACAGCTTCGACGTGCACGCCACCGACTCCTCGCCGTCCAACCCGCTCAACGCCAGCGCGCACGTCACCGTCTACATCCAGGACGTTAACGACAACGCCCCCTTCTTCGTCCATGACCCGCTGGTCATCAACATCTCGGCAACAGCCGTGACGAGCCACCGCGTGCTGGCCACCATGCGGGCCGAGGACAAGGACTTCGGGGCCAACGGCTCGGTGTTCTACCGCTTCGCCAGCCCCGTGCGCGGCTTCAGCATCAACTCTCTGACGGGGGACATCCAGGCCACGGAGAGGCTGCAGAGCCTCACCCAGAGCCAGCGGACCCTCATCGTGGAGGCCATGGACCAGGGCTCCCCATCCCAGTCCTCCCTGGGGGTGGTCATCGTCTACATCCGTGAGCAGAGCTACCGGGGCATTCGCTTCCCGCGCAGCGCACGGGACGTCAGTGTACAGGAGAATGCCGCCAAAGGTTTGTGGTGACACGACTTCACAGTCAGGTCATTTAGCAGACGGCTTTTCTCCAAAGTGACTTACAAGTGAGGCTGAGAACAATCAAAGCATGCAATCAATATTGGAGTAGCTACAAAAAGTGTATAGTGCTGCACAACCTAGTTTAAAGAAGGACAACTGGACACAGTGGCCATGGGAAATACAGAACTTTACTAGGTTACTCATTTTTATTTTGTGGTTGTGCAAACAGTTATAGTAGTACTATACAATACACACGTGTTTTTTTTTTGTAATGGGGGGAGGAATATCAGCTAAAGATGTGTATTAGCGAGTACGTTGAAATTAAATGTCTGTTTGTTTATCTAACTACTTTAGGTACAGCTATAATACAAACACAGGCACAGTACCCAGACGGCTCACGTTTGGGGATTACCTACAGTCTCTTCAGCGGGAACAAGATGCACTCTTTTGGCATCAACCCCACCTCTGGTAAGCAGAAAAACCTTCCCATCAAAACACTGTCTAACCCCTACCTGCTCCTTAATGACCCGTCTCTGTACTGTCTAACCCCTACCTGCACCTTAATGACCTGTCTCTGTACTGTCTAACCCCTACCTGCTCCTTAATGACCTGTCTCTGTACTGTCTAACCCCTACCTGCTCCTTAATGACCTGTCTGTCTCTGTACTGTCTAACCCCTACCTGCTCCTTAATGACCTGTCTCTGTACTGTCTAACCCCTACCTGCTCCTTAATGACCCGTCTCTGTACTGTCTAACCCCTACCTGCTCCTTAATGACCCGTCTCTGTATTCACTATAGCTTACCTTGTGTCTGCCAAAAATATAATTGGTGTATTTCAGGATAGTCTACCGGTTAGGGTGTTCTGAACTTAGGTCTGCTAAATGTCTAAATATAAATGTTTTTCTATCAGGCGAAATCTGGGTCCAGAACTCTGAGGTCCTGGACTTTGAGGAGACCCCGAGACTCCGCCTGGTGGTGAAGGCCGAGACGGCCTCGTCCAGCTCCTACATGGCCGTCAACCTCATCCTGCAGGACGTGAACGACAACCTGCCGCGCTTCCAGCTCCAGAACTACGTGGCCTACATCCGCGAGGCGCAGGGCTACGACTTCCCCATCATCCAGGTGAAGACAGTCAGTCTCCTGCAGGGACCATTTCAGTCCGCCTGTGGGACCCGACATAAGGCATACAGGACTTGGATAAAGGCGTCTGCTAAATGACTGAATGGAACAGAAGTAGCCTGCGTTACGTTTGGCCGCTGTCAGAAGTGTGAAATTGTGGAATGAAACTCCAGAAAGCTGGGTAGCCTCAGCGTCTCTTGGACTAGCTCCGTGTTTACCCTTCTTTCCCTCCTCTGTCTGAATGTGTGCTCAGCTTCGGTCACGCCACCGTTGATTTAGCCCCCTTTAAAAACTCTCCGCTCCGTTATCCTTCTCTGTCTCTGGTTCGTGTTCAGTTTTCTTCCCCTGAATGTTGTTGCTAACGCGCCGCGGGAACTTCCTCAGGTGTTGGCGAGAGACCTGGACCAGGGTCAGAACGGCCAGGTGAGCTACTCCCTCCGCTCGTCGTCCATGAGCGGCTTGTTTAAGATCGACCCGGCGACCGGAAGCATCTCTACGGCGGCCATCATGGATCGAGAGATCTGGACACAAACAAAGTGAGACTCCCGCGGTTTGCGTCTGTCTGGTGTTGGGTAGCTGAGTGAGTACAGGAGTGTCTGGGTGGTCTGGCTCACGTTTCTGTCCAACCTCACACTCCTGTCACACTCCTGTTTCAGTGTAAAGGGGATGGTTTTGCTGTTTGTGCCGGGAGGAAATAGGTCAGTTTCGGTGTTTTCTGATGTGAAAAAAAAGAAAAGAAAATGTTGATCTGAGTGGGCGGGCGGAATGTGATCAAAGATGTCGCATGCCAGGTGCTAAAACGACAAAACAAGAGCCGCACAGACACTAACACGGACGGCGTGTGTGGCTTCTTCAGGTTGGTCGTCATGGCGACAGACAGGGGATCCCCGCGGCTGGCCGGCTCCACAACCCTCACGGTCATCATCACCGACCTCAACGACAACAGTCCCACCATACCGCTGCCCAGGGAGGTGCGCGTGCCCGAGGGTAGGTCAAACAACACCACAGCACCCGAACCTCTGGAGGTCCCCGTCTGGGGGCCCCTCCCCGTCTGGGGGCCCCTCCCCACAAGTCTCTTTGATGTAAACACTAAATTATTTTGACCAAAGCGGACAAAAAATAAATCTGTTTTGGAAAAAGCACTGTGTGTCCCTGTCCAGGGAACATGACTCTTGTTAAAGGTACAATATGCAAGATTTGCATATTGCTAGCTCCAGTCTAAATTTTTTGAAAAAAACCACTCTGCTCCTCACCCCTACCTCTCCGTACTCTCTCAAGCCCCGCCCACCCTCTAAAAGCGAGGCTCGCTTTTTTTTACCCTGAGATTTCTCTGCACTGCTGCAGAGTGGGAGCAATTAAAGTCACGTTCCCCCGGCAGAGCCATGTTTCTATTAACTCATAGTGTCATCATAGTGTGATCATAGTGTCCCAAGCTGTCGAAATGTCCCTTTAACCTAGACCCCTGTAGCCTTAAAGTTAGCGTCTACGTGACAGAATGTGTTTTAGAGCACATCTCAAACAACAACAAACAATATGCAACATTTTTCAAACTAAATGTTGCATATTGTACCTTTAAGTTCCAACCGACAAACAAAAGAACACAACTGCAGTCACTTATCTGCCTCTCATCCTCCTCACCAACGGTTCACAGACACCCTGGTTGGCACGGTGATCACCCAGGTTACGGGGAACGACGTGGATTCAGGGCCGGCCCTGTCCTACACGCTGCACCTGGCTGCCGACTGCCAGGGCTCCTTCGGGATCCACCGGTACGGCGGGGGCGTATCGCTCACGGGGCCCCTGGACTACGAGGATCGGAGCTGGTACACGCTGATGGTGCGCGCCTCTGACTCCAGCCACCAGACCGAGGCCAACCTCACCGTTCTGGTGGAGGATGTTAACGACAACGCGCCGATGTTCACCCAGGACCTGTACCAGGTAGGAACCTTTGTTGAGTTTCATTCTATTGTTGGAAAGCACTCTGTGACTTGTGTCTGTGAAAAGGCTATATGAATAAACTTTACTTACTTACCACTACTACTACTACTACTACTACTACTACTACTACTACTACTACTACTACTACTACTAATAATAATAATAATAATAATAATACATTTTATTTGAAGCGCCTTTCAATGGACCCAAGGCCCTGTACAGAGTCAAATCATAGGTTTAGAATACAACAGTATTTTAGGTAGGCCTACTGTCGTATTTTACACCTCAACGCTTCCAAGGTATGGAACCCTTTCCATGCTTAGAACGGTTGGCGTTTTGGTGCATTTTAATGCGCAATGCAGGCTGACGGAATTTGAGATTTCATGACCCATTTAATTATTTACTATTATTAATTTAGTTGTGAGACGCTTTAATCCAAAGCGACTTACAAGTGAGGCCGAGAACAATCAAAGCGTACAAACACAATTGTGCTGCACGACCTAGTGCTGCACACCTAGTTTCTAAAGAAACAGAGTGCAGAGCAGCCATATGAATCAGAAGAACACACGGCTCACTTTGTATTCTTGCAAAGTAAGAATACATACGTATTATTCTTTACAAAATGCAAATGTTGGTGTATTTGTAAAAAACTGTAGAACTGTTAAGAAGTGTTGATTGTTGATTGTTTGGGGGGGGGGGGGGCTGGGGAAGGTAATTATATAACTAATTATATTTATACAAATATAATTATATTAATGGTGAGATGTTCAGTTGAGCTCCACTAGCGACACTGTTGTTGATGTTTTGTTTGTCAAGGTGACCGTGTCCGAACACCTCCCGGCCGGCAGTAGTGTCGTCACAGTAACGGCCACCGACCGCGACTCGGCAGACAACGGCAAGGTCACCTATCGAGTGATGTCCTCGACCAGGAACATTTTCTACATCGACTCCAAAAATGGTAGGAACAGAGCGCTGCCGTTGCATTACGCTCTCTCTCACTGACTCTCTCGAAGCCGTGTAAAGTGGTTTAGTTTCCCCTGACTCATGCTCAAGTAGTTCAGCCGCAGGCACTTCTAGCAGGCCATTTGGAAGTGCCGTTGGATTTTTATTTCAGACATTGTGAAATATAAAATAATTGAGTGTCCATTAACGTTAATAAAATGCCGCTTGCGTCAGATGTTTGGCTAAAGATGCTATCAGGAGATGATAGGAGGAGTGCTTTTGGTCCTCTCTCCGTGTCTCCTGTGCAAAGATTTCAAATACTGTGATTTTCTTCCACATAATTACCACTGCCTCACATTAAAAAAAAAACCAATTTCTTGATTTCAAGGAACAATTTACTATCATTTACCTAATAGCAGACCAAACCTTATTATATGAATGATTCATTAAATCCATTATAGATAGATTTAGGATAGTTTGTTCCAGACTTGGAGAAGTGACTTCATGATCACATTTATCCTCTTTTAAAAGCCTGTTTTTAACCCTCTCATTCCAGGCACCCTGTTCATCAGCCAGAAGGCAGAGTTTGACGTGGAGAAGCCTTCCATCCTGGTGGTGATCGAGGCTCGGGATCAGGGAACACCGTCCCTCTCCTCATTCGCCACCGTCCAGGTGCAGGTGTTGGACGTCAATGACAACGCCCCCATCTTCCATCAGTCTGAATACCGAGCCAGCGTGTCTGAGGACGGCCTCCCGGGGTCCACCATCTTGACCCTGGAGGCCGTGGATGCGGACCTGTCGCGGGACAACTGCGGGTTTGACTTCGCCATCGCCAGCGGCAACATGGGCAACGCCTTCCAGATCGAGAGCAGCGTGCGCTTCCTGGAGGGGCGGGGCTTCCAGACGGTCGGCAACCTGATCCTGGCCGAGGGGCTGGACTTCGAGGCGGTGGCGAGCTACAACCTGAGCGTGGTGGTGTCCGACCGCGGCGTCCCCCAGCGTAGCTCCAGCGTGCCCGTTCTCATCGGAGTCCTGGACGCCAACGACAACCCGCCCACCCTCAGCCGGGCCGAGTACAGCGTGGTGCTGAGCGAGGGGACCGCTGCGGGGACCGAGATCCTACACCTATCGGCCACCGACCCGGACTCTGCCCCCAACGGAGAGGTCCAGTTCTCCATAAGCTCTGGTGACGAGACGGGCTTGTTCCAGGTGGACCGCTGGACAGGGGCGCTGAGGCTGCAGAAAACCCTGGACAGGGAGAGGCGGTCGGTGCACGTGGTGGTGGTACAAGCCAGCGACAGTCAGGGTCACTACGCCCTGGCGCCCGTCACCGTGGAGGTGAAGGATGTCAACGACAACCGGCCTTACTTCCCCCTGAATCTCTTGAGTGCCAGTGTCCGGGAGAACCAGCCCCAGAATGCCCTAGTCACCGTGCTGCACGCCATCGACCAGGACAGGGGCGTGTTCGGCCAGCTGAGATATCACATGCTGGACGACTCTAAAGAACAGGCTTTCCTCATTAACCTGACCTCAGGCGAGGTGCGGACCCGCACTACCTTCGACTACGAAAAGGTGAACTCTTTCCATTTCGTGGCAGTGGCCATGGACGCAGGCAACTATTCGGCCACGGTGACGGTACAGGTGTACGTGACCGGAGAGGACGAATATGACCCGGCCTTCACCTCCTCCGAGTTCTCCTTCCAAGTGCCCGAGGGAGCGAGGAAGGGGCAGAGCATTGGCCAGGTGCAGGCCCGAGACGAGGACGAGGGTGTGGACGGCGTGGTGCTCTACTCCCTCGCCGACAGCTCACAGCCGTACTTTGAGGTCAACAAGACGACCGGCGTGATCTCCCTGAAGATGGACAGCTACGGCCGACACTCGGGACGCTCCAAGAGAGAGGTGCGCGTGATGACCCTGGACGTGGTTGCCCACGGTCCCCTGGAGACGTCCCGCGCCGCCACCACGCACGTCACCGTCGATGTGACCCACACGTCCTTTGGCCTCCCCTCAAACATGAACATGCTGCTGATCAGCGTCATCGCCGTCTCGCTGGGCACCATTGTCATCCTGATTATAATTGCCGTGGCTCTGTTCTTTGTCAAGCTGAGGCGACGGAAGAAGGAGCATCACCCGTACTGCCGCCCGCCGCCGTCCACCTCGGTGCTTCACAAGCTGGAGGAGAGCAAGCTGGCCGGGAATGAAATGATCTACCACCAGGCGCTTCCCGGCTACACCCCCGACCAGGGTGGCAGCGGCGGGGGTCCCTACACCCGTGGCGGCTCCCTGGACCCCTCTCACTCCAGCGGGCGGGGTTCGGCAGAGGCGGAGGCAGCAGAGGACGACGAGATCCGCATGATCAACGAGTACCCTCGCGTGTCCAGCATCTCCTCCTCCATGCAGGAGCGCATCTCCGCCCGAGGTCCCGACTCGGGGATCCAGCAGGACGCCGACCAGCTCTCGGACGTGTCTGGTGAGCCCTCCATGGACGCCAGCCAGTGGTTCAAGGCCAAGAAGCCGGGCAGCCTGAACAGCACCCTGTTGGCCGGCCAGGGGCCCGTCTACAGGGACGAGGGTAGCGGGTATCTGGGCGTGGGCCGGGGGCTGAACATCTCCCACCCCAAAGACTACGCGTTCCCCGAGGACGGGAAGCCCCCGGTGGACGGCTCCCTGACGGCCATCGTGGCAAGCGACGAGGAGCTCAGGGGCAGCTACAACTGGGACTACCTCTTGAACTGGTGCCCCCAGTTCCAGCCCCTGGCCAACGTGTTCACGGAGATCGCTCGCCTCAAGGACGAGACGGCGCCCCCGAACCCTCGCCGGCCGTTCCACCACAAGGCGAAGGCCGAGCCCAGGATCGACCCCCCGCCCCTCATCACCTCCGTGGCCCACCCGGGGGCCAAGACTGTTCCCCCCAAGCCCGCCGTGGGGAGGTCCTTCCCCCACCTGGCCTCCCTGCGGAGGTCCCCCCTCAGCAGCGACGGCTCCATCTCCTCGGCCGCCATGTCCCCCAGCTTCTCCCCGTCCCTGTCGCCGCTGGCAGCCCGCTCGCCCGCGGTCACGCCCTTCAGCGTGTCGCAGGGGCCCTCGGCGTCCATGATCAGCACCACGGAGCACCACCTTGAGCACAGCGAGGAGGCCGAGATCAGGATCTGAACCCACCGCCTGGCCCCCTCTGAAGGCCAGACTGGAGAGGAATCCCATCGCTGTTCCAGGGGCCACTGGATAACAACTTAAGGTCTGTGACTCTTAAAGGACAACTCGCTAATTTGTTTTCCTCCGAGCGGACAAACGGACCAGGACGGACTGGGTCCAAGCGGTCCAGAGGGACATTATGGAGGAAACTAACCCATGAACCGTATGAAGGAACTGGGCAGAAAATGGACACACAGAAGCCTTAGTTTGGACCTTGTTTCTCAGAGCGATCAGTGTTCATTTGCACATTCAAGTGGTTGTGGGGGGGGTCATACATGATGTCACTATTTTGTACAAAGCATTGTTTATATTTTTTATACTTAATGTATGGTTTTTTTGACAAGAAACGACATTGCTGTGTCAAAGGGTTGCTATAACCTCGGAATATAGTTCTATATTTGTATATTTGTAGCTTGTTCTGTACTGTATACTTGTTTGTACCGTAAGCTGGTTCTATCTTATGTGATTAATAACTTTGTGTGTGTTTTCCTTTATTGATTATTGATGCTCTTCGTTCATGTTTGGTGAGTTGGGGATTTTGTAACAGACTCTTGTAAATATCTAGGAAAGATGAACGATCATCCTTGCTGGAACGAATGACACATTGGTGGGAATACCAATATTTGTCTTGCGTCCAATGATTCACCGCAGAGCGTGAACCGTGACCGTCTCCCTCTCCTCCACGCCTATCACGTGGTTCCCCAGAGAACCGCGTGGAACTAGACGCTGAATGATAAGCCCGTCTTGCGGGGTTTAAACTCCTCACAATACGCCTTTTTACCTTCTCGTGCCACTTCGTATCCCTACTCCCAGCAGGAGCTGATGACTAATGTAAATTCATGTGTTTCACCTATGTAAAAAAAAAAAAACAGCCATCAACGTTCAAACTTTTCTTTTTTACTTTTCCACTGCAGCTATTACTTTTGTTCAGAACTATTGGAAGGACTTTGTGTCTAAATCAACACAGGGTTTTATCTTTTTTCTAAATTAATTTGGTCTCCGGGGAAAATCTCATTTCGGGAAAAAAAGCGATGGCTGCTTTGAAAAAGTAGAGTAAATTGATTTCAGGACAGGATCATCGGATTTTAACGTTCCCGAGGGTTCTGCTAATTGCTCATGTTATTTAACAACTAACCAGCAGAAAGTGTCCCTTCTCTCAGTTGAATGTAAAAGATGTGTGTCAACATTTGAAAAGTTTCGACAGTTATTTTCTATGAATGTGTTTTCCACAGTGAAGTACAGGGCTATGAACCCATGTCCCTCTTGGTTCACCATAACAGTAGGCTCTGTTTTACTACGAGCACAATATAAAATACTTCACAGACTGATGTTGCAAGCCCTCAAGAATAACATTATACAAATATCGGCTGATGTTTAAACACAATCCGGGAGGGATTTTTGATTTAATCCTCATCCGATTTATGGTTTAAGTTATAACTAGACAACACAGAGCCGTTACACAGAGAGCCAACTAGAACCAGACTTCACAGCCTTTGCATCATCATCATCTTCCCAGAGTCCTGCCGTAGCCTTGATGTAGAAAAATATACATTTCTTTCTATTGTTTGTTCCTTGGCAGTTTTAAAGCTTTGCTAACTGCTAACTGCTAACTGCTATTTCAAGGTACCTACTAGTTATTTTTACCTAACCGAGTTACAGAATGTCTCTGAAACTGAGACACGGGGTTAATGATCCGCTGTGTCTGCAGTAGTGACCAAAAAAAGACAAAAACGACCTATTCGCTGGAATAAAAGTACAACTATGTTCGCAATTGTTTCTCCTGAACAGTTTAACCCGTATTTCACATGTAAGAGAAAATGTTCTGCTCCTCCACTACAGTGCCACAGGGAAAATGGCTTCCCTGAAATAATGCCTGCTTCATTCTAGAGACGTATCTGGTGAGAAGTGCCTGAATAAAACGCATAAAACATAACACAGCGTTTCTCTACGTCTCCCCTGATTTCTCCCGTCGCCCAGAACGTGTGAGTAATGATGGAATAATGCAACACTTCTCACAACTGCAGATTGGTGATGGGTGAATCTTAAATGCAGAGTGGCGTTCCCTATTCATATTCCCTTCAGCACGTTTTCAAGAGGCTCTCTGATTTACAGCAGCTTAAGTAGCTCAGTCTGTCAACTTGCATCTCAGCATTACCATTAGACCCGTCTGTCATGAATCATGTGGGAAATGAACACACACATACAGACACATACAGACACACAGAGGGAGCAACATTTACACTAATCAGGGTCTGCCATCTCTGAAAGGACACGATCGCGTCTGCGGGCACGTGAGACTAATTAATTAATTAAACTAATCAGACTGTACCATCTGGTGATTATTTTTTAATGTTGTATTTTGCTCACAAATGGAAATTTGAATTATGATTATTATCTTTACTTTGTGAATTATTTATTGCTAATTATTTATTTAATAGCAATAGTGAATGATGTGGGTATTCATGTCTCAAAATGGATCACCCCTATGTGTTTGATAATGGTATGTCCCAGTTCTTATTTAATCTCAATGGAGTTAACAGTGTAACAGTGTGTGATTGTCGCTGGGCAGACCTTAGTTCTCTGACGCCTCATTTTTCTGTACGTTTATTTAGCCAAGTTATTTTTGTTTTGGTGTTTTCATCCATGAGTCCTCTGTAAATATTCTTCATCTTGCAAGTAAAGCAAAAGAGCTCTTTGCAACTTCATTCTGGACTTATTTTGCCTTTTTTTCATTCACCAGAACCTTCATTCCTTAAAACATGGGGGTAACCCCCCCCCCCCCACGGACACACACACACACACACACACAGACACACACAGACACACACAGACACACACACACACACACAGCATACCGAGGTACCTCAGTTGTTTTCACTGAAATCACATTTGGGGCTTATTTGCAACCTGATAGGCGAAGCACTATTGTAGGCCAAGTCACGTGATTCACTTCGTGTTTAAAGAATTTGTGCTCGGCAGCCGAAAAAACAGCCCTGTCCAACCTTCTCTCCATCTCCAAAACCTTCTTCGATAGGGGAGCTCAGATCTTGAGATTAGAAGAGTTGGACTTCGACAACAGATCTGTTGTGAACTCATCGCCGGCCCGTTGGCTCGCTCCCTGGTCCCAGCGGTGATGTCTGGCTCCACGCTCAAGAGCAGCGCTCAAGACAGGAACATCTCGACTACCTTCGGCCCTCGTAGCGCATACTGAGTGTCTTCACCCTCAGCACATCAACACAGAGCATGTCAGTATATTTCTAAAGGATTATACCCTAAGAAGCCATCTGAAGTGATGTCTTTACTCTTTACAAATGTCTATTCTATTCCAAACAGCAGTGATCAAACACAGCGATCGACAGTGCCAAATGTTTTCCATCAAAACAAAAGGTTTAAAGACGACTTGACACGATATAGAAAATGTCTTCAGTTTCTCTGCTTGGCTGTCGACGTTTCTTCCAACATTTGTTTTTAGACTACAGACATGTCGGCCGACTGTACTCTGAAGTCACATCTGAAACTGCTGCCAGGATATATCTTGTATATAATCTATGTGAATATGTTCTGTATGTATATTAGTACATTTAGATTATATATCGTTCACTGCCCTCGCGTATTTGCTATCTATTATCGGCTGGTGTTTGTTATTCATAGAACATGGATTTACCCAACGACTGATGAAAGATTAGAAACCCCCAAATCTAAATCAGTTCAGCTATTAACATTATTTGGAAAATCATTTCCACAGTTGCAGCACAGTCTAGCATCCAGCCCCTGTTTTATATCTACTGTACAATCTAGCATCTACCATAACAATCTAGCATCTACCATAGCAATCTACCATCTACCATAACAATCTACCATCTACCATAACAATCTAGCATCTACCATAACAATCTAGCATCTACCATAACAATCTAGCATCTACCATAACAATCTAGCATCTACCATAACGACCATCTACCATAATGATCTACCATCTACCATAACGATCTACCATCTACCATAACGATCTAGCATCTACCATAACGACCATCTACCATAATAATCTACCATCTACCATAACAATCTACCATCTACCATAACGATCTACCATCTACCATAACAATCTAGCATCTACCATAACAATCTACCATAACAATCTACCATCTACCATAACAATCTAGCATCTACCATAACAATCTACCATCTACCATAACAATCTACCATCTACCATAACGATCTACCATCTACCATAACAATCTACCATCTACCATAACAATCTACCATCTACCATAACAATCTACCATCTACCATAACAATCTACCATCTACCATAACAATCTAGCATCTACCATAACAATCTAATCTACCATAACAATCTAGCATCTACCATAACAATCTACCATCTACCATAACAATCTAGCATCTACCATAACAATCTACCATAACAATCTAGCATCTACCATAACAATCTACCATCTACCATAACAATCTACCATCTACCATAACATGATAAAATCCGTTTTAAAATGGCTGCCATGGCACTATTATCTGGTGAATACTCTGGGTTTGAGAATATCCATCATTCTCTCCAATAATTATAAATATCACTAGATC
>OOFB01038147.1:60722-71104 GCA_900323305.1 Trachyrincus murrayi
AACACACACACACCGGTATGCTCGTGTCGGTCTCACAGTAGGGCGCTATATGGCAATGGATTGGTTTAACGCAAATATATGTGTGTGTGTGTGTGTGTGTGTGTGTGTGTGTGTGTGCGTGTGCGTGTGTGCGTGTGTGTGTGTGCGTGTGTGTGTGCGTGTGTGTGCGTGTGTGTCGTTATTGTACAGGGCTTTTGAAAAGTGCCTTTTTTTTTTTATCTCTTTGCAGCTGAAAATAGATTTTATATTTTATATTTGACTGAAAAAGTTGAGCAACTGCAACCTAATCTGCAAACCAGATATCCTGAGGCCAGAGACTCAATTCTTTCCAGTCGTTTTTAAAGTCTGCTTTCAGCCGTCCAAAAAAATCACATTTGAATGGATGGAACCTCAACCAACATGGCCGATGGTTTATATCAAGTCTCCTAGTGGTTACACCGAGGTACTGCAGTCTGAACATGTGATGTGTGTGGGAAGATGTGTACCCACTGAACTGTTAACTACTATAATTAAGACGAGGTGGCCTGTAATAACAAGAGAGTATGATATCAGCGCAAAGAATTAGCTTTACTCTGCAGTTGCTCAATGGCGTTTATGTAGGAGCCGATGCTAATTGTGCAGTAATTGGGCTAGAGTTACACAGCCTGTTTCCTCGCGTGCAAAGGCAACCCTGTGATTTGGAGGTGGAACGGATTCAAGAAGCAAAGTCGGCTTTAATGTCTAAGGAGGGATTTCGGTCTTCGTTTCATGTAACAATAGCAGGAATACTGTGTTGTGCTAAGGACCATGCGGGGCGCGGGGGGGGGGAGCCTATACGTGTTCAGAAGTAGCAGCATGGAGCTTGGGGTTCTGGTCCTGGGTGGAGACCTATGAACCCGATGCCGGACGTCGGCAGAAGAAGAAAGCCTTCGATGGCTAGTGGGGACTGGGGACCAACTAGCCAACTAACCACAGCTGCAGCACAGCCCAGTTATTAATCACTCATGGATAATGGAGGGGGTCACTGGATTTTGTCAAGGCCATCTACATGCACTTTGCAGGTCTGCTGGAGGAAGTTTCTGACCGTGTTCCTGGATGGATTCTACGGAAGGCGTTGGGGGTAGAATGGGAGTTTTGTGGCCACGGTTGCGTGCCATGTGGCCTACCCTGCTGTGTGTTACGGGTAAGGGCAGTCCAAGGGTTTGTCAATGCCGTTCAGAGGGGGGTTTGAACTCTGGCGAGGCTGCAGCGTTTTCATCTCGTCTTTCTTCTCCTTTCATGGACAACAAACTACCGGTAGTTTGTTGTCCATGAAAACACCAAATGTGAGGTGTTTAATATCTAAATGAGCTAGCTAGTATGACATCTTGAGAGAGAAGGTGCTTGGGAACAGAAGAGCAGCCAACATCCAGGCTCGGGAAGTCAAAAGTCCTCCTGTTATTCTGAGCCGACCTCCAGAATAGAACATCCTGACAGAGGTGTCTCGCAGGGCCAAACCCAGGTGTAGCCCGTCTCACTAATGATGGTTCTGGTCCATTTAGGTGTGTCAGTGCACCCATATAGAGAAAGATACCACATATGGACCGCGATGGTGTTCTGACACATACAACTATTATTATTATATATGCATGTACTTACAATGTATATATATATATATATTTTGTACATATAACATATATAGTTATTTTAAAATACAATTATTTTACTTTATTTTTTTATTCTATTTTATTTTAGCTGCCTTTTTATACTGATATCTTATTTTATTTTATAATGTGTGCTGCTGTTACTGAATTTTAATGTCCCCTCTGGGATGAATATAGTACCCATCTGTCTATCCATTATTAATTAAGTAATAAAATAATACATGTGCTCCATTGACTAACAGTATTCTGCCTAGATCTCCTCTTCCAGGTCTGTAGAACTGTTGAAACTACTGATGTAACTGTTCAAATGTTTGGTTTTATGTAAGAGGCTGTTGTGTGTATTATTCTGGTTAGAATGTGTTGACTGGTGGAAGCAGCGCCGCCCACAGGTCAAGGAGAACACAGCAGCCAGTGGACCCATAAAGAGCAGCCAATCAAGATGAACCAGACCCAGCTTGTAAAGGCAAACTGTAGCTTCATCCTCTGCATCAACCCTGCCACTCAACTCCCCGCTGTCCCAAACACAAGACTCACTTTTTCACTGATTACTAATTGGTTTATTTAATATCCATCATGTTTAAAGGGCCTGTATTTTACCACCAGGTGTGATGTTGATTAGCCATTACAAGCCATTTCAAAATCTACCCTATAGTGACATCACAAGGGGGAGTGTCCACCCAGATGTATGATGGATGGATCAGTCTACCAGCCTACCCAGTGGACTGTACCAACCGGTAGACGTATCTATCCCTCATGCATCTGGGTGGACTAATCAACATCACACCTGGTAGTAAAGTACTGGCCCTTTAAATTCTGTTATGTATTGGGTTTCTTTTAGGTCTCGGGTACCTTGTTATGCAACGTCAGTGAAAAAGTAAATATTGTATTTTTGACCTGTACTTCATCTGGGATTCCAGTAAGAGTTGACTGACTGGAACCACTTTGGGAGTCAATATCGATTAGGAACCATGGAAGGGAACAATAGAGGCCTTTTACAACCAAACCCAGTCTTCAGGAACACAAACCCTACAGGTCAGGTAATGTTTGGTTTGAATAATGAATAATAACGGGCAACTTTATAAAAACCCAGCAATAGCATACCTCCTGTCCAGTGCACGCTTGTCTCACTTGGAGTATAATAAGAAGTGATATTGAAATTAAAGCATGAAAATATGTGTTTGTTTGATGAGGGATATTAATAGGCTACTCTTACAAAAACGTGTCGCAAAGGTATTTACTAATTACAAGCCATTTAAACATCTACGAGTGTCAGACCTGGTGGTAAAATGGAGGCCTTTTGATACATTGACAGAAAAACTTTAATTAAATGTTTAAACGTTTTATGAGACAGCATCGGTCGTGAATGAACGACCTTCCCTCCTCTCCTCACAGCAACATGATGGATGTAGGAGTGGGAGCCATGTTTAATTACAGCCACTGATTCACTTTCATAACCCAAACATTATGAGCAGACGTGAAAGAATAATATCCCACTGATTGATTATAATTAATAGTAATGATTCAAATTTAATTAAAACTATGAGTTGGTGACCAGACATTCAAACTTTTAGCCTTATAGGGACTTTTATTTTGAAAGTGAGCTTCCTGCGTGGTGTTAGACGGAGTTGTGTTTGGAAGGAGACATGAAAGAAAAATGTATTTAATATATTTAATTTAAAAATATGAGTTGCTGAGCAGCCATTCAAACTGTTAGCTCATGGTTTTCTTGCCTTATAGGGACTTTTATTTTGTAAGCGAGCTTCCTGTGTTTGTTGTGTTTCCTACCTGAGCCTGAGGGCCCGGCAGGTGTCCTCCAGCACGGCACGGAACAATGCTACCAAAACTAGCCGCTTCAGTGATAGCGTTCGCGCCGCTATCCCTCATTTGCATAAGACGCCTAGTTGTGTGGAAAAGGGTACGTTGCAAAAACAAGACCTGCTGCCAAAAAAAGGACCCAATAATTTATGCCGGGCCCCAGTGGCGTGTCTATCAAACATGCATACATTCTGACGCTTTGATGCTTTCTTATGGCGCACACAAGATGAATTAGCACATAAGGCACGGGTTTCGCTTGCCAAAAAACGTTTTTGTTTTCTTTAAGGCTAGCGATCCTCTGAGCTAGGTGACGAGCTAACCTGCTAACAGACGGTAGCTGTATTTACGCAGACATGCTCGGAGGAGAGATAAGTGGGTTTTAATGGAGAGAGAAAAAGAATGAATTATTGAAATTAGATAAGAGCTGGACGTGGGACGAGACTTGACGCAATATGGGCACACACGTTGCACTTTAATCATCTTGTTTTGCTACGTTCCTCCGCAGCCTAATAGTTCACACTGTCACTAGCAGGGCTTTCACAGGCTTCTTCCAGTTCTCTTGTTCTCCTGCCAGCCAGCTGAACTGAAGTGGTTTCAGTGTTTAGCTGAATGGGCCCGTCTGTGATTAAGGACGGGAAAGAAACGTTGTGATTTACCCCCCGACGTACACTGATGATTCTTGGCTTGGCCGGCCGCTCCATAACGGAAAAATGGTTTTTTTCCCCGGGAACAAATGAATACATAACAAATACAAGAAGTCGATTCTGTTGTGCGTGGAGAGTGGCGAGTTGGCCTTGTGCGGTGTCTCTTTAACCGATACTTCAGCGCTTCAAGTGGATTCAGAAGACCATGGAGCTGTCAAGAGACGCCACCAAAGCCCTGCCCGCTCTCAAAGTTCCCATTTCTGTTGCTGCTCCATCAATTTTATAACTTTGGTGGAATTTTGACCCATTTACCAGATGGGCTCAAGAATGCATCTCAGACAGAAGCAACTGTTCACACGGTTTTTGAGGTGCTGACACCCTGTCCATCACACTGAGACTACCGTGTTGTGCGGGGACATGGGCTGGCTGCGCTGTTTACAACATAAAACAACCGTTTGGTTTAACCTTCATATTTTGACAGCACTTGGCTACCCCAAACTTGGCTAGCCCAAATCCTTCAACGTTTGGGACTTGGGAAACAAATGGAAAACGTAAATTCAATTTCAAGACAAAGTTAACTTGTAACAAACACAAATAGAGGCGTCTGTACTGTTTGGCAGGTCATACCTTGGTCAGAATTAGTCCTCTGTGCAAAATCCTATTTTCTCATTTTGTCATTAAAAAGACATGATGGTTTCCTCAATCCAAACACTGTTGACTTTCCCGGCTTTCCTGGTTTATCGAGCCATGAAATTAAGAGGGTGGTCGACTCTCGCCACACAAGGCCGACTGTTTTACTGCGCTGGGTTTAAATCTGTACAGTCTATGGTCTAAATACATGATTTACTGTTGCTGTGTTTAAATCTGTACAGTCTATGGTCTAAATACATGATTTACTGTTGCTGGGTTTAAATCTGTACAGTCTATGTTATAAATACATGTCTTACTGCCGCTGCGTTTATGTCTCTACAGTCTAAAGTGTAAATACATGCAAGCGGTCCCACGGCTGCAGAACTGCAAAAACCATCACAACAGTAAAAAGTACACATAACCTAAATAAAACATAATATTCTACGGAGGAAATTTCAACATTATTATCGTTTTCAGGACACATAATCTGTCTCGGATCCAGCAGTCCTAGTATGCTAAAGTCTGATTTGTGAGAATCAGACTCATTTCATTTCCAGCATATTATATGTATGGTAAAATATCCTTCAGTTTTAAGTTCATGCAAAATATAATATTTATATAAAATACGATTTCTTAGAGAAGAATAGGTGCATAATAAATTGTCTCTAAATCAATTAACACTGTCTGTATTTCTGGTTTCAGCTCAACTTCCAGACGCCTTCCACTGAGTCAAAAAGTTAACACTGATTGAATCTATTTCTGCTTATCGGTGGAAACTGGAGAAAGTTGTTGAGTGTGTAGTGTGTGTGTGCGTAGAGTTGGTTGTGTGTCTGTATGTATAGAGTGTGTGTGTGTGTGTGTGTGTGTGTGTGTGTGTGTGTGTGTGTGTGTGTGTGTGTGTGTGTGTGTGTGTGTGTGTGTGTGTGTGTGTGTGTGTGTGTGTGTGTATCGAGTGTGTAGGAGTTGTGCGCCGTCTCTGATGTTATGTAGAAGTGTTGTCATGGTAATCATGGAGTGTAATGTTACACACTTCACAGAGCTGCATGGCTTTGAACTCCCTGACAGAGTGCACCATGGGTAATACCAGAGTCGGACCACTTTCTTTCTCTCTCTCCTCACCCCCCTGTGTCTCTCCCTCTCTCTCTCGCGCGCTCTCTTTCTCTCTCTCCCCCTTTCTCTCCAAGGAGGCACATCCTACACACACTTCAGTAAACTTTTATTTTGGCAGGAGTTGCGGTGTGACATTTAATGAGGTGTGAGAGAGTGGCGTCTTTTGGAATGCTCTTACAGACAAACAGAAAATAATACTACGCGATAAGTTGGGTGTGTGTTCAGCTTTAAACGCCGTGCATTGCACGTTCCCACGGACAGGGACTTGAATTTGACGGCTTGAGGATACATCGCACACAGCGGAATACATAGCTCACTGATTTATTGATAGCGTTGGCGTCGGATTACGATTACAGCGCGCTTTGTACATCTAGGTGCATTCAGCTTGTGCTTTTATTGTGGAAACACGCGCTGAGGCGCTAGAACCGTGTTAAACACACTGCTTTATGTGTAGATTCTGAGCATTAGTAAAACATATCATTGATTTTTTCCCATAAAGTCAAAAGTTCAACGTAAAAATGTTATAAATAAAGCTAAGAATAGGACTCGTGAATCCAAATCGAAACGTTTTGTGATGATATTCTTTTATTATTTGTTAAAACTAATGTTAACTTAACTATTTATTCATGTAGTTGATGCAGTGCATTTATGTACTGCAAGTAGAGGTTAGGGCATCTTGCCCAGCGATGCCTACAGGTAGACTGCGCACATCGGGGTTCAAACACACAACCTCTCGGCTGGTCATCATCTCTCCTCTGCTGGTCTATTTCCAGTAAGTCTCACCGTGGTTCAGTTTGAAGCCACATCTCCCCTTGATCAAGGGTCTGGCTGTCATGGTGGAACCCACCCAGCATCTGAGGGCCATGACACTTCACATGGAAACTATTCAGCCCTTCACCCGCATCTGCTTCCACTCCACAACCTGCTTCCCACCCCTAAATAGATGTGTTTCTGCAGGGTGTGTGTAGTCTTCGCTGGACTCCACCGTCCAACACATAACACATAACACTCGCTACTCGCTCACTAACGACATTCATAAAAACGATGGGAAATGGCATTGGCTTGGGAGATAAGTGTGGTTGTCAAACTTTGCCGTAATCAAAAATATAATTGTTTTGTTTCAGCGAATGTTTTGACAGAGGGGAATTCTGTTTTGCACGTCTGGAAAGATCAACGGTTATGAATCACTGCGTGTGTGTGTGTGAGTGTCTGTGTGTGAGTGTGAGTGTGTGTGTGTGTGTGTGTGTGTGTGTGTGTGTGTGTGTGTGTGTGTGTGTGTGTGTGTGTGTGTGAGTGTCTGTGTGTGAGTGCCAGGAGACTTAAAATGCAAAACACTTTGAGTGGTCCTAGCGTCTAGAAAGGTGCTATATACGGTAAATGCAGTCTATTAATAACATTAATATATATACTGTACATAGCGGCGAGAGCTATTAAAGGGAATTTGGAATCATTTGCAAATTGGAAAAATAAATTTTTAAAAAGTGAGTTTCACGCGATATGCGTCTAAAATCTGGCCAACAGGAAATGGAACTTGGCCGGTTGGGAATTAATAGCTGAGCTCTGTTTAATCTCCAGTGAGACGCTTTATAATAATCTGTGGTTTACAGTCATGGCTTCCAGTCACTTCAATCTGGGTCATGACGTACGGGAGCGACGTGCTTTGTCATTTCACAGACGCTTTGTTCTGTTGTTGTTTAGCTCTGTGCTTTGAGAACCTTGGAGAATGTTTCATGTGTATGGTTTGTGTATACGAGACATGGGATGTCCAATACACAAACCACATACACAAACCATATACACAAACCATACACATAAACCATTCTCTGATTTATATTCCTACATTCCTCCTCCAGGAATGCACCTTGTTGGTCAAGGCATACTGGAGAAATGTCTCTTGTCATTTCACAGATACATGAAGGTGTTCTTCATCTTCATCTTGAAAACCTTGGAGAAGGTTTGCAGTTTTTCTTTGGGGTGGACTGGACAGGGATGTTCCATGTCAGTGTTACTATTCTCTTGTCTTGAGGTCTACATACATCCCGGGGAAGAAAATCTATTATTTATGGGCGAAAAAAACACATTAAGTTTAGGTGCTGGTAGAAAAATAAATCCATGATGAAATTCCATGGCAAGCTCTTGCCATGTTTTCCCTCCAGCTCTGCACCGGACTAGCTAATGACGCTCTTTAGTTGGACCTCTGCCTTCAACTAATTGGAGAATCCCAATGGTTGACTCAAAACCCTGGGATGGAATGTTAATTTACTCTTTGAGGGGATTCGATTCAAATGGTATTTCGCTGACTTTCCCCCCCCCCCCGAAAGCAAAATAAGAAAATTGCAGGGGATCACGCCGATCACCTCGAGCTACGAAGTAAACGGCCCAGAAAATGTGAGTTCAAGTATTCCCTGGAATCCCCTCTTCTGCTGCTCCCCAAGTAGCCTAACACCTCATTATGAAGCACCCAATACTTCTACAGCTCTCACCCGACGGACGCTCTGCGGTGGACGAACTCGGAGGGGGGCGGGCCGGGAATGCAACAATACTTGGAAGGGTCGGAGTAGGCGCATAGTTTAACGACAAGCTGTTGTGAAATTTATAGACATCGAGTTACAAGAGGAACACAATGATGACAAAAAGCGGCGAACTCGTGTTTCTCGGTAAGTCCTAGAATCTCCCGATAAACTCGCAGACGCATTCACTTCCAGTGATCTTCTGGCGTTGACTTGACTGCGTCTGTCGGTTACCCAGCTCACCCGCTGAACCCAAACCACCAAATGGCGAGCGGTTCCGAAGGTAGCCTCTCTGTGCGAGAGTTCACTGTTCACCGTGCATCTGGAACGAGTGCAGACCTGGAGTCTGTTGCCTGGAAGATTGTTTCTGATTAGCGGTGTGATGTCCAACTGGCACGCTGAGAAAGGAGACTAATGTGTTAACCCTGCGAGCAGCCTAATGGTACAGTTTAACATCTAAGAACAGCGAAGCGGGGCCAAAATATCACTGGGGCCTCCAAGACTCACGTACCACACACGAAAACATTTCTCTGCTGACGCGCTCAAAACACAAAGGCCTGAAGGCCTGTGAGCTCGCAGTGTTGTGTGTCAAGCTGCTAGTTAAAAATCTCTCTTTCTACTCTCTCTCCCCCTGGTCTCTCTGTTTGTCCCTCCTTCTCTCCCCCTATCTCTCTCACCTGTTTGCCCCATCTCGCTATCTGTTCATTTGTTTATGAAGCCCTGGCGGAAGCGACTAACGTGTAGTTCATCCAACGGCCTATAGGTGGCGCATGGTGGCTGGATGCAGAAAGACCGGTCACCATTCTAAGCCAATGGGAAAATTGGGATTTCATTCTCGGAATACAAAGCAAATACATTTTTTCTTCGTTTTGTTAGGATCTCAGTGGCTAGTTCATCTCCATATTATTTATTTAGAGAGGTTCCGTTTGACAGTTGTATTACATTAAAAAGTATTGAATATTAATGAGTTTTGGCCATGGACAATTGCGAGGCGGCCATTCCAATTCCTGTCCTAAATGTGCCAAATATGGATATATATTGCAACGGGTGACTAAGCGTTACAAACTAAACTAACATAACGCATGACAAATGAGATCAAACTGATACAGGAGCCTCAAGAATCACATGATCTAAAATGTTCTGAGCTGCTGTACACACACACACACACACACACACACACACACACACACACAAGATTGTTTCTGACTATCCAGGTTCGCTACTGATTGAGCATTTGTCTGTTGGTTTATAATCATAATGGTTTATGCAAGAGAGATATGAAATCACTGTTATTAATATTAGCAGTAAAGCTGCCAAAGTCCTGAATTGTCAAATCAGAAAGAAGAAACTATTACCAACATTATTCACAGTACAGGAAGCAGTTGGAGCCCATTTTAAAACCATAGGAGATCATTTTCCGCAGTGTTTTCCTGTCTTTATCTCAGGCTACAAAACTTTCCAGAGACACTTCATCAAAATATGTGTACTGGATTATTTACCTGCAGTACAATTGTGTGAAAACCACAGCAACAACTACACTGCAATTCACCTTAAACGCTTGTTTAGATACAACCTCCAAAATAAGAGCGTACGGAAAAAAACGACTAAATCTTGTTTCTCAACAGAGAACCACAAAAAAGAAAGCGCTGTTTATCGTGTACTTCCTGTCTGAGCTCACCTAAGAACGGTCGAGAATGAGCCGCACGAAATCCAAACGTCACAACTGCCTTCATCACAGCCTTGTGTTTCAACCCATGTCTTCTGAGAGGAATGAAAACAGCGTGAACAAAGACAGCTTCTCCTGGTGAAATCCATTACACAGAGACAACCATGTGATGTTTGCATGATTGTTTGTTTGTGCAATGTGTTTGTATTTTCAACATGTGGAAAATAAAGACAGAGAGAGAGAGAGAGAGAGAGAGAGAGAGAGAGAGAGAGAGAGAGAGAGAGGGCAAGAAAGAGAGAGGGCAAGAAAGAGAAGAAGAGAGCGGGGGAAAGAGGGAGAGGGTTGCGAGGGAGGGATGGTGGTGAGAGAGATAGAGGGTTGAGGA
>OOFB01038148.1:8070-18709 GCA_900323305.1 Trachyrincus murrayi
CACACAAACACAACAAAACAATCTGACTATTGCTATCGCAATGCCGTTCTATTTAACACAAACTGCACACACACACACACACACACACACACACACACACACACACACACACACACACACACACACACACACACACACACACACACACACACACACACACACACGACTCCGTTTCAACTGTTTTTTTCCTAGTGGTGTTTATTAACTAAACCACTAACTGGCCGTTAATGACGTTAGAAAGTGCTTTACAAAGCATTCCACAGGTGACTTTAACCATCCCTCCACACATAAATCATTATTCATAACTCAGTGACCTGCTCGGGCAACCACACTGGTTCATTATGGTGACGATGATTACGGTTAACACAAGAACATTTATGATTGTTCAAAATGAGAGGCCACAACAGTTTTGTTTTTTCTATCCCATTACTTTATACGTTCCAGCCAATCAAAAATGACGGCAGAAGCCTTACCATTTGCGCCCAGACCACCTACCTTTCATTATTCATCTTTTTTTTTCTTCCGAGTGTGTGTGTGTGGGTGTCTGTGTGTGTGTGTGTGTGTGTGTGTGTGTGTGTGTGTGTGTGTGTGGTGTGTGTGGGTGTGCGTGGCTAACTTAGTTGTGTGTAAGCATGGGAGCGTTTCATGTGGGAGAGACCAAACTGTTAATTAAACTAACATTTAATATTTTCCACACCGCAGAAAGCAGGAACTTACCGATAAGATCCGATAAGATTGAGGACTATGCCAATCTCCAATACACCCAAATGACATATTGCACATCATCATGCTAATCTATCTATTTGACTGAGACAAACCAAAACATACATAAATAAATGACACAGCATTAATTGTTCTCATCTTGTACATGCATTAATTACATCTTTGTATATTCAGACGAAGCCGTTTAATGTATTGGGTAAAAAGTCGTAGCTTTCCTAAAAGAGAGACAGAGTGATAGATGTTATGAGCGAGAGAGAGAGAGAGAGAGAGAGACAGGGAGAGAGAGAATGCTGTTGATAAGGGGAGAACAGAGAAGGAAGGTAGGACTAGGAGAGCAGGAAGGAGGAGGAGACAGATTTACCTGTTTCTGGACACTCTGTTAACAGGTGGAAACTCACCTAGAGGCTTGTCACTCTTCACAAGGTGCAGGAGTTTCAGGGTATGGGGAGAAGAGTAAGGGGGGGGGGGGGGGCCTGTATCACGGTCAGACTGGATCTTACACTCGGTGGCCGGTGGTCTCGGCAGCCCACCCGTGGCGTGGCGTGGCGTGTGTGTGTGTGTGTGGGGGGCGTGGGGGGAACTTACTGTTTCTAAACAATCTCACACCTGCAACGCTCACTCCTAGCCATCGCTCCATCGCCATCTGCTGTTTTAGCGTGACGCTCTAGAGCTCACGGTCTTAAGTCAACGTAGCGAGAACACTGTGCAGCACGGGGAGACTTTGTCACAGGGTGACATCGGAGGAGAGGATAACGGGTAATGTGCTCAGAAATAAATACCAAAACACAGTATGTGAGTTGAGTTGACCATAGGTAAAGGTCAGTAAATAAGTAGAATCGTAAATAAGTAAGTAAAGAAATCAATAGAATACCAACCTCGGCTTGCTTGCGCCACATGTCCAGGTTCTTGCGCTGAGCTTTGGAGAAATGGTCCCATGCCTTTTGTTTGGAAGCAGCTTGGAATACAGACACAATCTGTTCAACTGTGGCAGGAGGCAAGGGAGGGCCAGAGAGCATTCAGAGAGAGAGATATAGACAGAGAGAGAGAGAGAGAGAGTGAGAGAGGTAGCAAGGAAGTGGAAGAGAGAGGGGGAGAGAGAGAGAGAGAGAGAGAGAGAGACACAGACAGAGACAGAGAATGTGAGAGAGAGGGGGAGAGAGGACAGGTGGGAAGGAGCAGAGTCAGCTAGGGATGCAAAGAACTGCATCTGTTTTTGTTTGTTTGCATCTGTCTGTGTGTGTGTGTGTGTGTGTGTGTGTGTGTGTGTGTTTGCGTGTTGTGTGTGTGCGTGAGTGTCCTCTACTTACCAGCTGATGCCAACGCATCATCTCAGTTTGGTTGGTTGGGAAAGGTTTCCATGCAGAGGACTAATCAAGCAGTGCAACATTCACAGTACACAGACACACAGACTGTTGTTCCACTCAAGTAGATACTAGAGAGGAACAACAGTGCAAGTGCACCACTTAATTTTACACGGGAGGAATGCCGTCAACCGCTTGGATTGACAGCAATGGACGGAACACTTGAAAACATCTCTCCACTCTATTCACAACCACACTACGAGCGCACCGAACCGTCTCTCAAGTTGCTTTGGTGAAACGTTTCTTTTCAAACCTGAGGAAGATATTAGTTCAACATTTACGGATATAATAACGTAATCCGGTTCCGGCTCGACATTATTGGCGGAAAAACCTCCACGTATCATATATCTTGTACACAAATAATAACTGAAATAAATCCTATATTTCAGTCATAAAAAGCTCCTTCCTGTAAACTGTGTTTTCACCACCGCAGCCACTGATGTGGGCCCATGGGTTATTAATGCCTTGTGTGTATCCACAACTGTACAGGTTGTTGCATTAAAAAACAGCAACCGTAGCAACGAAACTTGCTCCCATTCTTCACAACACGCTTGAAAGAAGGCTGCGTGTTGTGAAGAATGGGAGCATGTCTGTTCTGCCGTCTCATTGGACGGCAGAACAGACAGAGACGAGCTCCCGTTCTGGACAAAGAGGACTGTATGAATGCTGTGAGCCTCCAGAGCACTAATGCACACAGTCAATACGGGAGCGATAGGTGGTCTCGGACTAAACCCTGTCAGTGTGTGTGCGTCTGTGCATCTGTCTGTGCCTGTGGCTGTGTGTGTGTGTGTAATAATGTGTGTGTGTGTGTGTGTGTGTGTGTGTGTGTGTGTGTGTGTGTGTGTGTGTGTGTGTGTGTATGGAGTGATGTGAGGGAACAGTTAGAGATCAATAGGGTCTTCCCAGAACCCTTTAATTTGATGTTGTCGATCGATGGTTAAGGCAGAGACAAGGCAAAAGGCTACGGGGCTAAGGACAGGCTTTTACCGAGGTGAATGTGTTTTCAGTGCTTGGAGGCCTACTGTGCAGGACGCTGTCCCACTTTAATGTCTTAGATAACCATTTCCTTTACTACATGGCTTGGGACTGTTTGTGCGCAGATAAGAAAAAACCCCCATCCCACTATTTCTTTTAAAACCCTGAAATGGCGTCAGCAACATTTGTAGATGCTTCCGTCCTAATTATTGTTGATCTTAAGATTAAAAACCCAAAGCGGATTGGCATTGGCAACGGTGGATGCAAGTACAAAACACAAGTACGGTGAGGTAAGAAAATAGAATTAGGGTTGGAAATTGGGATTTGTGACTATGGTGACAACATAACGTACAAGAGGTAATGAGTAGTGAGGCAGAGCTGTTGTTTCGGGGGCAGTGACTTTACATCTTGGAATAAACACAAACCGAAACAAAAATACGACCGAATATGTGGTTGCATTTGCATTCGTGGGTTAATGGGCTTAATAATATTCCACTGATAACAACAATACTGTCCGCTTTCTAATTATTTTGTACTTTGTGAATACAACAGACGTCTATGTGAAAGGGCTGTGCAGCAGAAAGAATAATAATGTGAAAATCAACAGCCCCCCTCCACCTGCTTCTAAGCCTCATTCTAACCTCTGTCAAAGTAACCCATTATGTATGCACCCACGTGCTGCTCATTAATGTGACTATTCCAAACAGCCAGTTAAGTCACAGCCTGGGTGATTTGAATGGGAGAGGAGCATTTCCATAGCCTTTCTATTATAAACCTGTCCGGGTGTTGGTGACTAATGAGTTACGACATGCCTAGCTCTTCAGCAAGAAGCTTCTTATGACGGCCAGTCAGAACACAGTCTACACCGGACGCAAAACATTCTCAAATAAAGAGTAGGAGTCTCAGATGTGTGAACGTCAGTATGACCGGCAACATTAGAGGGACTAATTAAAATGAATAGGTGCGTTTGCATGAATACTAAGGATGATAATGAAGACGATAGGGTCACTTGCAATTACTTCAATTAATAATAAAATGTAAAAAAATAACAACAATCACCCCACATTGCGGATTACATTTTGAATGTACATTCTGTGGGCAAGTGGAATATTTGTTGTGGTTTTTCCCAAAAGAATAACATATACTGTAGTTCAATGGGCTATTTAGAGTTGTGATCACCTGCCCTTGTACGAGATCATCACAAACTCATCTGCGGACCAACTGGGAAGCAATTAAGGGTGTGTAAGCTAAATAAGAAAACGAGGCCAACATGAGAATCTGGTGATGATCCTGGTTTGACTTAATGGGAGCAGAGAGGAAGGCAGGACGGGAGAGGCAACACACTTACCTTTATAACTGGTTTCCTCAACAAGCAACAACCGAGACTTGGGCAATAAAATAAATACAGCGTGTGACTAATAAGTCAACTTTCCATAAAGTTTGTTTCTTAATCATCTTAATCACAGAGGATGAATGCCTGAGATATTTGCATTTGCGTTATGTGTGCCAGCAATTTGATTTCTCATGGTTGTTTTGTGCACAGAAAAGACTATCTACTAGACAGTTTGCTAATTAAGTCTACCAACGTCTACAATGCGCTGATGTACTATATCGTTCTAATAGCCTGCGAATGCCTGAGCCAGCAAACCCCCGAAGGCAGTTTTCAAAGTAATTGTTAGCCTCTTGCTACACACAACATGTAGTGAGTCTAAATATCGAGTTAGCTTCTCTTGACAAGGTAGCTCCAGACTGTTCATCCATTGTTATATACGTGCATAGCCTTAGCCTCCTGTATGTGAGAGAGAGATAGAGAGAGAGAAAGAGAGAGAGAGATAGATAGATAGAGACAGAACTCACATTGGGCCAGTATCCCGGACAGGGCCGTCTTGAACTTGTCCTTGGCCTCCTCCATCTCCTTCTCGTGCGTGCTCTTCTCCCCCAGCAGCCGGCGGATGTGGCTGTTGGACGCCTGGATCATGGAGTAAAAGTTGTTGGCGTTGCGGCGGTTGACCTCGCCGCGCTCCACCCAGGTCAGCAGCACGCGCACCGCATCCAGGAATGTGCCGTCGTCTGGCCGAGGCCCGGGAGAGAAGGGAGGAACGGTCAACAGGGGATCAAACATAGCGACTTCTGGGAGAGAATATAAACACGCCGTCTGGAGTCAATTGTGCAGCCCGTCCTGCAACCAAGTTTCTGTCCTGAAAACAAAATGGATGACATTCCTTTTATTCTCAGTGGAAAATGCAATCGTTCATGATGGCTTCTCAACATTTCTAGCGAGAAATTAGCATTTTGTTTTCTGAATCTTGGTTCAGTGACTGTATATGATGTTTAGTTTGTTAGTTAATGCAGCGTTTTCTATCGTTGCTATGGTGGTTGCTATATGGACGCTGCTATCTGAAGCTGAAACCACGCAGCTTGCATGTTGTTTGAATCATTGTCTTTGTGATGTGTAGTTATCTGAGCTGTTATGTGTTATTTTATATAACTGTTTGATGTTCTTTCAATGTGCCCCAGGGATGACGTATTTCTTCTTCTTCTTTAGATTTCAGACAGACTAGGTGGGGGGCAACCCGGAAGTTATGTTCGCCATTGCTTCGCCCAAAAATCTTTTAAATGAAATGACAACATGGGGGTTGTAGCCCTACAGGAAGTGATGCAATTAGCAGGTGACCTATGGGTCTAGGACACTTGGGAGCGAGCTAGAGACTTGGTGCATGTTCAATCTGAAAACGGTGTGTAGTTTTGCTACGGTTTCCGTGTTGAACGACACGTGCCCTTGAAACGGTGTGAAATGGTGTGCAGCGGGCTTTGAAGTACGTTTTCTTTTGTTTGGTGGGTGTGTCAGAGGTGTTACCCAATCAGCAGCGACCTGCATATAAACCACAGCATATTAAAAAGGCAGTGTGCACAATGGTTCCAACTAAAGTCCTTTACAAATGTGTCCACTGCAGCTTGGTGTATACAACAATTGAAGACATTAGAAGACAATTTAATTATATAGATATATATAATTATATATACATATATGGGTTATTGTAGTATTAAACACGCATTTAAACCGATGTCATCAATTATTGAAAAGAACGCAGAGAATGGCCTTCTCAGCTGCCATAGTTTCAATGCTTGCATAGGGGTGTTCAATGTTCAACCGTTTTCCATTTAAATAAACATTTGGCTACGTTTTATCGGAGCTGAACGCGCCCCTGTTGCCTCTTTTATATGAAAGAGGGCCTCAAGGACATACAAGATTATCAATTTGGTGGCTCTAGCCCTACAGGAAGTGCTGCAATCCCTCACTAAGAGGTCATCAGAAAATACAAAACAACACACCGTGGCCTAGAATGACAAGGGAGTAAGATAGAGACATCTGATCTCTTTCATATGAATATGGTGCCCTCTCTGAGCAGCGAGGTTCCTCCACTGGCTCTCACCAAGGATGCATACTCTCGCATCTTCTGTACATCCTGTACACAAATGAATGCCGCGGCTGGTATAAAGACGGTACATCCTAAAATGTGCTGATGATTCCGTGATCATAAGCCTGCTACAGGATGAGAGACAGCCCATGGACCCATCGTTGACGAGTTTCTGTCCTGGTGTGACAAGAGTTTTTTAGAACTGAATGTACTCAAGACAAAGGACATGGTCATTGATTTGAGAAGGTCACCTCAACCCCGGTGCATACAGTTATCAGGGACATTGAGGACAATTGTAGTACCTTGGGACTGATAATAAACCTCTCTCTCTCTCTCTCTGTCTCTGTCAGCAGCCCACAGTCAATAGAGCTTTCTCGGTGGCTAAAAGCGCACTATTAAGAGTTATTTTACACCATGGCCACCAAGCGGGGATTGGAAAAGAAGTAAAAACGTTTTTTTTGCAGAAGCAATTCTGACTGAGAGCCTGGAAGTGTCACTGCTCATTAATGGAAAACTGGGTTGCTGAGCCAGAAAGCTGCGACCAGAGGTCAGCGGGAGAGAGAGAGAGAGCAGAGGGAAGGGATATTTGGGGATACGATGGTGCAAGACGGCTGACAAAATGGACGAAAGCAGAGGCCACAGGAGAGAACATAAATATATAATCACTTTTCTCAGTCACTATTATTTATTTTTCCTTCAATCATCTTTTGTCCATGCCCATAGTACACTGTGCGTGTTCTATCTAACCATCTATTGCATGTTGTCCGGCATGTAAAAAAACACCCACTACGCCTACCTTTGATCTTGTCCCCCAGCTGGCTGCACTCGTGATCGGAGTAGTGCACGATGGGTGGCGGGGAGGGGGGCCGGAGGAGGTCCTCCTCCATCTTGCGGCGGTGCCTCTCCTCTCTGGCCAGCATGCGCTGCCTGCACTCCCACTCATAGAGGTCATCCCTGGCCTGCGCAAAGTCCACGTGGAGGCGGCCCGTGTCCTTCTTGTCTGTGCTGGAGCCCAAGCGGATCCGGTAGCCTGGACGTGGTGGGGAGGAGGAGGAGGGGGGTGGAGGAGGTTGAGAGGGAAAGAACGAAAGGAGACAAAAACATTAAAAGCTAGATGTGGAGGAAAAGAGAGGAATAAGCTGCTGTGGAGAGGGTGTTAAGTGATACATTTGAATGCAGCACAGCAGTGCTGTCTTCTACCAGGGCAATTTAACTTGGCAGTTTAGCTTATTCCTTCTGTTATACATTTGCTTTTGTGCTTATTGTATGCCTACCACTCACAGCTATACACAACATACAACCTCAGCCCATTTTGAGAGTGGTCACGAGGATCACATGTTAACAGGGATGTCAAACCTGGCAACCACTTACAGTATGCATCCAACCCCCCCAAAAAAATACACTGAACATTAATTGCATTTTAAGTGCCAATTAGACAACTGGGAACCCTCTACCCAGCCATTGTAGCCGATACTTCAATGGATTCTATTTTATGCGTCAATACCCAACACTATTACCTACAAGCCTGTATATTTGACGGTAACGCAAGACAGGGAATCAATCAGTTTAGCAGTTAACCAACTGTCTCTTGACACATGGCATTATCTGCCGTCTTGATTGACGCCTCTTCCTAAGCAGCTACACTGTAGAGGGTAGCGGAACAGGCCTATATCCTGTACGTCAATACAATGGACTGAGAGGGACCGATTGCCATTCTAGTGGCTGTGAAACACCGCAATAACCTCTTGGTTCTCTGGAGGTCTTTGGAGGGAAAATGTGCTAATTTGTGTGTACCACCCTACACGGGAAGCAGGCCTATACGTACGACAACAAGCCTGGGACCATAGGGAAAGAACGGGAGAGTGATTGTGATGCTAGAGTCTATTAAAGTACATCAGAGCACAAAACATGCAAGTTAACACTCCTGCCCTGCCCATAACCAAGACAAGGGCACTACATCTGGAGTTGGTTCCCGGACGCTACCCTGTGGCAGCCCACTGCTCCTAGCTAGGATGGGTTAAATGCAGAGGATGAATTGTGGGATTAATAAAGTATATCAAATATTTATGAGCTTCTGCTTTCCAGTTTACTTTCATTTTTTATGTTTTAAAAAATGTAATTTATTGAGTTTTTCTTTTTTATACAATGTCAAATACAGCACAATCACAATAAACAAATATCCACAGTAGAATGAAAGTTGTTTGGGAATCTAAACATTTTGAAACATACAAAACAATACAATTAAATAAAATACAAAAAATAGACAATTTAATCTTACATCACTTACACACTGTATAGAGGACACATTCGAGCAGTAATAAATCTCTCGAGGGCCACCTTCAGTTTAGAAATGGATGGGTGCAGAGTCAACAACCAGAAAACAGTCGTTCGCACAAAGGTAGGTAATTGCCACTCACACTCACCTCTCGGTGTCACCACTCAACTCAACAAAACAACTTATTTGTCCAAGGCCAACACAAATCACATTTAGTCATTACAGTTTGCCTTTCGGTTAAGCTAGTTTCTGTAGTGGTTGTAGCTGTAAATGTGAAGGCTACTTCGATTGTTTAATCATTCATTTTATACTTATTTCAATGTTGTTTATGTCTTAGGTTTTGCACTCTCAACTCCTCAATGAGCGTCCACTCAAGCCATGGGTCATCCTCAGTTCCAGTGGTCAAGTGGAGTGTGCACACTGCACATGCATGGCTGGCATAGCAGAGTCTTGCACACATGTTGGGGCTCTCCTGTTTAAAATTGAAGTAGCAGTGTGGATACAGGGGACCAAGACAAGTCACTGACGTTCCAGCCTACTGGATGATGCCCAGTAGTGTGGACAAGGTCCAAGCGGAGGTGAGCTACAAGATTGACTTCTCCTCTGGTGCAGCTAAGAAGAAGACGCTCGACAAGTGCATCAGTGGAGAGAGAAGAATGCCAGGGATACAGACTCGTGTTGGCTGCAGAGTGACCCCAAAAGCCACACTTTTGGACCCGTCACCCCCACTTCAGATTTTGCACACTCACAGAAAGGCTGTTTGTCTTTCTGGAATGGAGGACTACTACCAACATTAATCAATATTATGCTACACAAATGAAGAGATTGGAGTAATTTTCCATTATTTACGATGGTAACAAGTGGTATGCAAACATGAATAATGCTGTTAATGCAGTCTACATCACAAGGGGGTTTATGTCAAAAGTATACAGTTTAACTTGACGGTTTCATAATAACTGGGGCACATATTAGTCAAGGCACAGCACACAGACACTAGTCAAGGAAAATCATGTCCTTGCCTCCACATGGGAGCACCATGCTCACTGGTATGGTCTCACTTAGTATGGTGTACTTGGTGCGTACACATCCAGTCACCCTCTCCACATGATGTGAGCTATCTGCCGTGTCTCCTCCACATCTTTTGCATCCAGCTGGCAGCGCCATCTTGCGA
The DNA here is from genome assembly GCA_900323305.1 of Trachyrincus murrayi. Lineage (NCBI taxonomy): Eukaryota > Metazoa > Chordata > Actinopteri > Gadiformes > Macrouridae > Trachyrincus > Trachyrincus murrayi. Next base: position 17,995 of record OOFB01038148.1, read on the forward strand.
ATGCAGGGATTTTCACTTCTGTACACATTAGTCCGACACTGTCCCTGATGTCAAATCCACGATCCACACAAACACCAAGTCTCCAGGCAATCATTTATGAAGCAGGCCACTGTTCTCAGTGTACTGATTCTGATGCTTGTCACTGGCACGACCTCCCCACCCTTTGGAAATTAAAGAGATAGCTCCCTGTGGTGTTATTGATAAAATTCCACAAAACGTATACATGTGCAGAGTAAACAATGATTGACTTTTGGTATGCTTATCGAATGTATAACGATTATACTTTGATTATTTGCTGGTTACTGGCTGGCGTAGTATGGGGAGATGCGTCTTGAGGAGAACGTACTACCAGATAGTTCAGTAAGTAACATATTTGACTCGGTACGTATCGAAATGATTCGTTCAAAAAGATTTGTTCATTCATTTTTGGCCACCACTAGAAGCTTGAGCCAGGGACTGCAAACGGCATAACATCATGGTGGATTGGAGCAGTGGTGGCTCAAGGCTACATACTGAACTATCTGGTAGTATGTTCTCCTCAAGACACACAGGCAGCACGCATCTCACCTTACTACGCCAGCCAGTAACCAGCAATTAATCATTATAGTATAATGATTGACTTCTTCTCCTTCTTCTTCTGTTTTGTTTCATGGCGGTTGGCATCCCAAACCCCCCCTCTTCCTCTCTGGACACACCCACTCCCCCCCCCCCCCCC
>OOFB01038148.1:18729-37685 GCA_900323305.1 Trachyrincus murrayi
CAACCCCCGCCTGTAGCCTACCCTCCAGTCTGTCTTTGTAGCTGTCCTTGGCTGCCCCCAGCTCCTTCTTCAGCTCCTTCTGAACAGTCTTGGCCCCCCTCGACGTCCCCCGCTATGAAAACCTTCTTCTTCCTGTTCAACTTGGCTTTAATGTCTCCAATGATCCAGGGCTTGATTTTGGGAAAGCAGCAGACATTTTTGGTGGTTACAATGCTCTCCTCACAGAACCTGATGTAGTCCGTAATACAAGGGAGAGTCCATCAATGTCCTCACTGTGGACCCTCTCAAACAATTCCCAGTCTAGGAGAAAACCGCAGGAGAAGACCGCAGAGTGTTGAAGGTACCGACAAAGTGTGAAGAGGCATTAAGAGTGTCATCTGGTTTGGTTAGTATCCATGTTTGATCCGTGATCCAGGCAGGATCACGATATTATCACGATTATTTTTTCATATTTGTTTAAGACTACTTTGCAAGTTACTTTTTATTTAGGAAAAGTATCTAAAGATAAAGTATCTTTTCAATCTTATCTATCTTTAATTAAGTGTGCAATGTAAAGTATTAACATTCAGCAATTATTTCTTGTCATGGTCTAGACTTGTATTCAAGTACAATCAGAAACATGACTCCCAAAACAATGCTACAATAGCACTTAGGTACAGGATGTGATGATATATGTACACATACTGAATAAAGAAAATAACAACCTCCATATCTACAGATGAAAACAATAAATATGGGAAATGTTAACGCCATATGTGTTAAGTTTTTTTTTCCATTTAAAACATTGTCATGTCAGTACATGATAATTAAATGTCTGACATTTTTAAGTTTAATTACTTAGTTTAATTAAGTAATTAAACCCGATCTTCTATAAAGGCAGATCGTGGAGACATTTTAATCATTCACGATCTAATATCGTCATGTCGCACAGCCCTATTTTAACATACATGTTTTTTCCGTGTTTGCGTGTGTTGTTGTGTATGCTCTGACGGGGGTTAGGATGTGAGCTGGGGATTGGGGTATTTATGGCAAAGCACGGTGGCCCTGTCATTTGGATCATATATGAACCACTGCTTCAGTTTACTGTGGAAAATAGCTGTATCGTATTACAGACTCAAACACACGCTCATGTACACACACATTAAACACATACATAAATACACATCAAAATTCCTCCACTTCTCCCACCCTCTGTCATAACCGTACGCTACACACATGTTAAATAATAGAACAGGTATCATTGGAGTGGCTGTTATGTTGAATGAGCTTTGTGATGATGGGATATACGTCTATTGGTTGCATAAACGCGCACACACCTGAGCCCTGGATGCAGCTGGGAAACGGTGATAAGATAAGAGGCCCGTGTCCCATGACGAGAGAGAGAGAGAGAGAGAGAGAGAGAGAGAGAGAGAGAGAGACCTGTCCGTGATTCATTTCCTCTCCATGCTGAGGCTTGGGAACTGGTGGCAGTGATTTCCCAAGACTTCAGCCCCACAAGCTCAGAAGTCTGGGGAAATCCGAGCACGGAAGCTGACAAGGAGGAGGACTGAAACACGGTGGGACGCATCCTACGTATAATCAATGAAATGACGCCGGGGGGAACTGAGTGGGAAGATAGCCAGAGGTTCGGTTTCCGGAGGTGGGCGTTCTGAATGGCTGCATCAGATTTTTGAGGTCTTGCTGTTCCAAATAAATGTTGACGGTGAGGTTTCCACAGATCCTCTGAGTTTATGAGATGCTGCTCCGGCGTGGCAAGATTAGCATATACCTTGATTAATATATTCACATGGTATAATTTAAACAAAACCAATCTAGGTTGAAAAGCTACCCAGCACTGATCACCTACTTCAAATGCCACATTACTTCCCAAAATGGAGGAAGCTTACCAGAGAGGAAGAGGGCCTTGTCCACGGTGAACTCCTCAGCGAATCGGATGTGGCAGAAGTTCTTCTTGCTCTTTCGGATGGCGATGATTTCCCCACACTGGCCGAAGACCTCCACGATGAGCTGCTCTGTAGCGTTCTCTGGTAGACCGCCGACGAACACCGTCTTACAGCCAGGAGGGCGCTCTCTGATGGCCGGAGGAGGAAGGTCTGCCAAACATGGAGAAGAGAAAAAAAAGGCACACAGTCATGGTCTGAACTACAGTCACATTACCTTGAGGCAGCACCATTAGCAGTAGCCATGAGCAATATGAAATATGAATATGACACAAACCATTGATCAGAACATATTGGCCATTTAGTATTAAACAAAAGCTTATGTACAGTCAATGTATGAATCTATGACTGTACTTACTACATATGTACATACATATGCCTTTACTACATGGCTGTATGTACCTACATACAGCCATCCATGCCTTTATCTTGAATTATCTATTTTTGAATTATTTAGCCTACCAAACTAAATTATAATCTTTTGAAAATTGGATAATGCAATAGGGGTTTTGAATCGAGAACTATTTTGAATCGAATCATGACCCCAAGAATCGAAATCAAATCGCGAGATACCGAAAGATTCACACCCCCATTCATCTGTAATATTAAATGCACATACAAGCTGACACGGATCAAAGGTCAAGTTTGAGCTCAGGATTAATGTGTACATTAAATAACTTCATAAAAAGACACAACAACTGCCACATTTCCAATGATCTGCCTAAAGGGAATTTGGATGGGCAACAGTAAAACTCAGTCATTTTTTTTTCAGTTCGACACTGTGGCAAGTTAAGGTCTTTTGCCTTTGTAGGGCAGTAAAGAGTGCAATCGTAACATTACGATTGCACTCTGTACTCTGTAACAGCTTGTGGTGCCCACAAAGTGTATCCACACTTATTGTGGAAAAGAGGCCATCAGCCAATAAAAGCCAAACAAAGCAGAATCAAGTTTTCCTTTAGGCCAGAGAATAAAATTCTGACTGGCAATTCCTAAATCCATTGGATCACACAGCACCGTGACGTGGTACTCTATATAAAATGTGATTGGGAAGGACAGCCTCCGGCTCTGAAGCATCACACAGAGAGAGACGATCCCCTGAGGCTAGCCGTGACCACCCACTGGCCAGCTACACTAACCTAGGTCATTATTATACCCAGGTAATCTCCGTTCACTGTGCTACTATCCTAGTAGCACCACCATCCAGTGATACACTAATCTCGGATCCAGAAGTCCTACTATGTTTAGCAGAACTTCTGGGGGGAGACGGCACAGAGCCTGGGCCGGAAACTGAAGGGGCGGAGTTATGCCTTGTTTCCTGTTTCGTTACGGAGATATTCTACCTACTTTAGATTAGTAATCTAAAGTCTGATTTGTGAGACTAGTGATAGACTAACCAGGTTATTAGCATCCACATGCTATGCGTACCCAGGTCATCACCATCCAGTGTTGCACTAACCAGGTTATTAGCATCCACACGCTATGCTAACCCAGGTCATCACCATCCAGTGTTGCACTAACCAGGTTATTAGCATCCACACGCTATGCTAACCCAGGTCATCACCATCCAGTGTTGCACTAACCAGGTCATCACCATTCACTGTGCTACACTAACTCATGTCACCATCATCCATGTTACACTAACCCAGGCTATTAGCCTCCACCATCCTACACTACACCAGGCCATTACCATTCACCGTACTACACCACACCAGTCATCAACGTCCGGTGTTACACGAACCAAGATATGGCACAACCCACCATGCTCAAGACTAGCTACCATTTTCAAATAAGTTTGAGCAAAGGGAGAAAAAAGGCACAAAAGAAAGAAAATGGCAAGAAATAAACCCAGGGCTTTGATGCAAATGCAAACTGACATTCTGGCTATGCACACTGAATGGGATAGGAAGAGAGATGGTTTGAGGGGGAGAGAGAGAGAGAGAGAAAGGAGGGAGAACAACTTAAGGTGAAGGTTGCTGTGTTTGGTGTCAGGTTGACGGTGTGGGGCTGGAGGGGGAATGACTGCTTCTGATGGAAACCATATGCATCCTACTGAATGGTTGCCAGCACCTTCCCCATGATAGTGGCCCACAGCTGAAATCTGGTTAATATAGATTCCTTTACTTTATTGCACTCATAACAAACCATGGTATCATTAGCATATTGTCTTACATCAGATTAACTTTAGCACATGAATATTTGATTTCCAAAAGAGTTGCTTGGGTCAAAGCCATCTATATCTAGAGCCTAGCCCTGTGTTGAATGATTTATCACGACGCAGATAAAATAAACATGGTTGCTGGTTCAAACCCTTGGCTACTTCCCAAGGTACCCTTGAGAAACACCAACCAGCCCCAAGCTGGTCCCAACGGGCTGGTTAACGTCTGACTTAGCCGATGCCGCTGTTTGTGTGTGACCCTGTGTGTGGATGTAAACACAAATACACGACAGACAAAACATACAGGTTGCATAGTATTGTCTTTGCCTTGGTCCTCCACCCGATTCCCCTGTGTGACAAAAATCAAGCACTTCTGACAACAAGCACCATGAAAGAGGAATACGCTGGTAGCAGCACGGTCTCTCTCCCAGTGCTTTGTCAGCCCACGTCTTCACTTGGAAGGCAGCTTCTGTGGGACCGAGAGTAGGCTTAATAAAACTGTCTGAGTGACCTGAGTGGACTTCTTTCACATAAAGAGTTCAGATGAATACTACTTTTCCCTGACGATTCAAATCCAGGGTCCTAAGCGTTAAAGTCACGAATACATAGCGTGTTCAAACAGTAATATTGAACTTGCATTTACAGTGAAGCCGAAAGCCTCCTTTTTTATACTCCCTTACAGTTCTCTGTTGAGTTTGTTTTGACTCATTCATTCTGTTTACAATGACAATGAGGGTTGAAGAGGGGCACAAGAGAAGTTGTCAAGACACATTTACTAGCATAGAGTTTTACAAGTCCAGTTGGGGTTGTAGAAGTTACACCTTTTTAAGTGGCTCATTCGTCAGCCAAAACCAGGTAAAGCATTAACCGAAATGCAACCATGTTTGGAGACGATTCCCCTTCCACAAACAGTTACAGTGGGAAACAGGGGGGCCTCAGCGATGGGTTAGCTTCGCCTGTGTGATCCTGCAGATACAAAAGCAGCAAGGAGGCAGCTTCTACTTGGGTATAATTGGGTGAAGCAGAGCAGCACCTCACAGCGGCGTGCTTGACTTTCATGACGGGATCCAAGCAGTTCGTTTTTTCCCCCTTCTCTGAAGTCTGGCTTCCCAGGGCGCTCGTCTCGGAGACACACCAGGCCTTTCATGGCAAAGACACAGGTGACAAACCCACAAGATCATAGGAAGTACAGGGAAGTGTGAGTGAACCCAGTAGGGGATAGTGAGCAGCACATGTAGAGTGGGGTGGAGGGGACATATTTTATATGTGTAATGGATGAGAGAAGCCCAGAAGAAAAGAATTTGCCCATGCATGACCACAGTGTCATCAAGACATGGTTCAGACCTCGGGGCCAAGAGAGTCATTTTACTGCTGGGAATTGGACATTTCTTCTTCTTTAACGGCCAGTATGCCACACAGCAAAACGTCTTTTGAAATTCGGTGCAGACGTATTCAGTGGGTGACAGTCCGAGCAGCTGAAGTGTCGAGTGGATGAGAATGTGACAAGCCAGTTTCATTCAGCCTTAGGGTGCACCTATGTGTTTCCAACAAAGTGCGCTAGTTTATTTCCCTATGTTGATCCCTCAGAAGAAAACTGAACTAGTTTGAGGTGAAATCCAACCTCTCATCCACTCCTCTATTTGCATCACACCGACAGCAGGGTTTCCCACAGCTGTCTATAGGCGAGGCACAGCGCCTCCGCTAAATGACCGACCGCTTCTACAAACAAATTGACTTTGACAATATGACAACGACATTGTGCACGTCTGTTGATGTCAACATCTGCATTCAATTTGACAGAAAATGGCATAGTGATCCGTCAGGTATTAGTGAGTGAAATGTAAGAACATCTGTTTCCAGTTGACTGACAATTTAGCTTTTAGACCCCTCCTGCCTAAATTCTGACCAATCAGGGCTCTGATTGGTTCGGGGAATCCATTGTGCCGGTCAATCACATAGCTAAGCTCCACCACAGGTGCGTGAATGAAACACTTCTCAATGGCAGAGAAACTTAGGGAGGGAGGGAGCGTTTTTTTGGGGTGTTTATTTTCCAAATCTTGTTCTCTTCTGTTCTCTTTCCAACTCTCAAATGTTGCCTACAGCAGCTTCTATAGCCTGTTATATTTGGTTATTATAATGCATACAAAAACCACGATTGACTGAGAGAATTCGAGTGGACTCCGAACGATGATTGGACTATTCAGATTCTAGGGTACATCCCTACGCTATTGCTTGCCTCTTTCTTGGAAGCACTTCCCCCTCCACTACACTTTTTTTTGGTGAGAAACTGTGGACAGTGACAGATTTTGCACCACATGCACAACAGGAAAACAAAAGAGCCTTTAACCTATTCATCACTAGGCACTAGGTTCAGGTTTTTGTCGAAAATAACATACCCAAAGTTAATAGAGTATATCTCCACAACTGCAAGGGCTATAATATGTAATCTGTTGAAAGCTAGAACAAAGCATAAATGGAAGGTTTAATTTCCGCCTCAAATAAATGTTTTAGAGTGAATACAACCTAATGCATTATCAGTTGGTAGCCTTATAGCACTATAGGGCCATAGCACAACATTCTGATGAGTACCTGGTTCAAGATTTGATGCCACTGAAGTGAAGTAGAGCAAAGATAGAGAGGTTTTGGTAGAGGTAGGTTGAGGCAGAGTATCCAAATAAAAACTAAATCAAATACAAACCAATGCAAAAATGACGATACAAACGTGAAGAGACAAAAACAGGTGAATATCTTGAGAATCCATTGTTCGATTTTGACATTTGACCCCTCTATTGAAAGGTCAGGGCGAATAGAATTGAATGACAACAAGCCAAACCATCAAAATTGCACCATACAGCCACCAGAAGGTGATAAAGACTGTTTGGATTGAAGACAATTGACCTATTTCCTGTGAAACCCTCTCTTAGCTACTATACATTTTTTTTGTAAACACTGTGTGAGGTTTCAAAATGGTGCCCAGACACCGGATTATACGTTTATGGTGTTATTTTTGCAATGAAACACAACTTTGATGACAAAAACAACAAAGCTAAAACATAATTTGTGGTTTTAACTAGAAAGAGTGAAGTTTGTTCTTAATGGTTTTTGGCCTCTAGTTCTGCGAGTTTTGGTCACAGTTTGGACTGTTGAGTGGAGTCTCAGCTTTCATATGATATATAGTTTGTGTAGATAACATGACGTGAAAAAGATCGCTATTGCTGTGCATGTGCACATCATCAATCGTCCCGGATACGGGTCCTCTTGGGATGAAGAGGTTCATACATAGGAAGAAGAGGGAGTTTGATTTGTTTTGTTATGGTTTGTAAACTCTCAAACCCAGCTGCGGTGAGGGATCTCTGTTTTCGTTTACCCTGAAGTTGACATGTGAGAAGGCTTTGAATAAGTCCCCAGACAAAAACTATTTCTCTGGCAGGAAACTTTAAAGGGGCGTGTGGCTTCAACCCTACCACATCACACACTTTATAAAAGTATGAGGTAGGTATTTTGTGGCACTTTACCAAGTTGGTGATTGGGTGTAAGAATGAAGGAAGAAAGGGGGGAGTATATAAAATTTGATGGTACTTACTGGGGTTGGGGGGAAATAAAGTGCAGGTCTTGCAGTGGATGATCTCCTTGATGATGGGCATATCCATGGGTGGGGGCATCATGCCCAAGCCTGGCATCATCGGGTTCATGGGGGCGATGCCCGTCATCATGCCAAGGTTTGGGTCAAAATCTGGAGTGGCAGATCAGCAACACATTGAATGTTAAAAACAAAGCAGCTCACTTTTGGGAGCATAGCAACACACAAAAAATTAAAAAATGTCTATAAGAAAAGGCTTGATTCTTCTTGCTAACCTTTACCCAAGCATGAGTAGAGCCTACGCTGAACCTTTCACATTGCATTTTACATTGTTTCCCTTCCCCAGAGCGATTTGTCTGTCATCTGCAGTGGCACAAAGGAATCCTATAAATAAATACACAGTCCCTTCATGAATAAATCATCTGACAAAAAACATGCAGAATTTAACACAAGTTTTGAATCAATTCTCTCTTTTGGTTTGAATGATGACCTGTAACCTTATGGATTTGGTGCCAGCGCAAAAAAAAACTGTCGATAGAAGAAACACTGGAATACCTATAATCTAATAATGTACACATTTTATTAATTTGTCATTTATACAGACACAAAGGATACATTCATGTGTGTAAGCAGAAGTACACATATTTGCACACAGTGAATTTAAATGAAGAACTTTCACAATGGAAATAACACTGGCATCCTGCATGCACTGTCTACATTGTACTTACATTTAAACTAATGTATTATAATGAGTTTTTGAGATCAGTGCACAATTATTACAGCCACAATTACATATCGTAACCATTGGATTCAATTGAATTCAATGATTGGAAGTCAGTGGCTATAAAGTTATTTTTAAACCAAAAATCTGGAACAAACGCATGGCTGGCCACGTGCCCACCCATGTTGTTCTTATGGTTTGGTCATACAAAAAAAAAAAATGGCCGACTTGACTGGAAAAACAGCTTTTATTAAGTCTTTTAAGACCCAACTACTACGTAATCCATCCATTTTTAAAGAGGTATTACAAAAAAGTGGGACTGCAATTTGCATGCATTAGTCACAGATTATAGGGTTTAAGGTTTAAAAAAGCACACTCTCCGACAGTTCTAGACCCTACTTCCCCAAAGCTACTGCGAGAAAGTAAATTGCCTTGAGCGAATGCCAGTATTTTTGGCATCGGGTAAATGGGAACAAACGTGACAATGCCAAAACATGACGGCATCACAGGAGATACAGGAGCCAGAGGAGAAAAAACAACAACAAATACTCCACAGTGGCATGCTTGGCGCTGGTTTTAATTAAAGCAATAGGAAATTACACAAGAACCAATGTAGCCTGCTCCGTCTCACACTAACGACCTCGCCATCGGTCTGCCGCGAGGTGCCAGAGTGAGAGGGAGCAGATGATAAGGAAGGCCGTGGTTGCCAGGGCGATTGATGACTTCTCATGCCCAGTGAGGTGAATGAGAGGAAGACAGATAGCGGGAGAGGAGATGACTACAGGTAGTGGAGGAGATAGACGGGGGGGAGTTTAGTGAACTATTCCTCATCCCCATCTCACACACAAATGGATGGAAGGAAAATGAGAAAACACAGGTATATAATATAAAACTCCCAAATCTAACACACAACAGCATCTGTAAAAATCTATTTGTTTGAATGCTCCTTCTGGAAATTAGGTTTTCCATCCTAAGCTCCAATGTCCCCGCAGTTGAACACAAGGACATGTTTTTATACGTCCATGTGTTCTTATATTGCACTGGAAGAAAAACTAGGTTTCAGCTCACGTGGAATGCAAAAAAAAATTTTTGTTACATCAGGCCATGGCTTGTGAAATTTCAATGCACTGGTGTACTTCATGTTGCCTCTGGTACGCTGCATGTGGCGTGTGTGCGTGTGTGTGCGTGCGTGTGTGTTTTCCTATGGTACTCTGTACTTATCCTTCTCTATTAAGCCAAGGGCTTGAAGAAGGCTATCCAAAGTGGTGCGTAATACCAGTGCCTATTAACTTCCTCCGGTGGATTTGCTGCTGTACCAGAGTTCTCTAGAAGAGAATAAAAAAAACAACAGCCACTGTCCTGAAGCCATATCTGGTCGGTGAAGCACCCTCTTCTCCCTACCCTGCACGCTCCAGTCCTGCAGCATTTTGTCTGTAGCTTGAATTGTATTAGTATTTGGTTGCTCTCGTGAGTATAAAAACAGATGTGTTGTGCGTGTGTGTGCGTGCGCGTGTGTGTGTTGGCTCGCGCTATTGGAAAACCCTAATAGTAATGGCTGAATTATCCGCCGTTTCGGGCCTATGTATACAAGAGACTGAGCCACCTACACAATGTCTTCTCACAGTTGGAGATGTGGCTGCGTTTCCTACGAAGCGTGTAATTCTTACTTTACGTAGCCAGTGGATTTGAGTTAATATTATAATAGGATTAAATGACATGTCATTAATGAGACTTTCCGACGGGATAGGTTAGATTAGACAGTGAAAAGTGCCTGGCAGCTCCCCGTCGGTGACGTCCGCCGCACTCTCCACGAGTGACACAAGAGTTCTGCGAACATCTGTAGAGGCCTCGTGGGCATGTGTCCTCCCACGCAAGGCCAAGCCTTTCTATTGGACGCTCTTTGTTGTGTTGGTTCCTTGTATTTATTTAAAAGGGACCACGTAGGGTTAAAACAGAAATGTCACCAGTTGATGGCAATGTCAAAACAAAGAAAGCATAACAACAAACAGTACAGGGTGAAGACATAATACAGAGCTATATATAAAAAAACACACAAGACACGCAGTACCTAGCTACACACAAATAGCAGATCACAAAATGTATGCTTGTCAGCTAAAAGCACGTCGTAAAAACCATAAGAAACAAATAAAGGTCAGCGAGGACACAGCTGAGCAGCTTTTAACAGACTTAGCGTTGGCAGTACCCTGAAATACACCGCGATGCATGCGTCCGTAATGACATGCACCAGTACATGCGACTCAATGGCAGGACACACACACACCCCCGTCTCTATTCTACTCTACGCTCTTCTTCGTGTTACTCTTCAATGTTAAACAGTGCTGTATCCTGGGGGTCTGTTGAAGGTAATTACATCTGGAGCTGCACATCAATCAGTGGGGAAGATTAAACAGAATAACCAAACAACTGACATGTGATGGAGAAAACCTCCTGGCTATTATTGCCGCACTCTTTCTCCCTCTCCTATCATTCCTTCTCTGCAGTCACTCTCTGCCCCCTCCCTCTCCCTGCCTCTGCCCTCTCCATCCTCCTCCATCCGACCACTGGAGTCAGAGATGGGCGGAAGTTGGAGGGGCGACACGGGCGACGCCGTGACCCTGGATCCCTAGCCATACCAGGTGTTGGAATCAGACCCGTTTCATCTCGGCAGCCAGTTCTCCTCAGGGTACGGCTGTCTCCCTCACGCGTGATGTCTCACAACATGAATGACCAATGATAATTCCTCTATACCTGAATACAAAAAACTAAACAAAAACTAAAAACTTTGTTGCCCAAAAACCTCGTTTTACATGCATTTTTGTCCATTCATCTGCAGTCTAGCCTACCACCTAACATATCTGTGACGGATATAATCTCTTAGCTGTTGTCACGTCGGAGCGGCCCCCCATTACAGCGTGCGTGTAAAGCGCTGAGTCAGTGGCTCCTCTGAAACCTCCTGCTGTCTCTCTCTACCACTGCCAAAAGCCTGTGGCAACCCCCTCCCACACACCCTCCAGCCTCCCTGAACCAGAGTCAAGCACACAGCACAAAGCAAGAGGCAAACAATCCCCCCCCCCACCAGAGAAATTAACTGTCCATTGTTGCTGCTTCGGTCACGTGATGATGGCCGGCGAAGGTGTGATTCAACTGCTAACTGTGATTTCATATAGTCCATTTCTATGATGCCCTTCATATAATAAGGCGAAGATGGATGTAGTCAGTTTATGTGATCTGTACCGGTAGGTGACTAGCTACTTTCCCCTAACCCTATACCCTTTGTGTTTGTGTGTGGCTGTGTATTGACTTGTGTGTCTGTGCCAGACCCTGTTTATTCAAGATACTGCTCCCAGTCCCCTGGGTCTGTCTATTCTAGTGTGTGTGTGTGTGTGTGTGTGTGTGTGTGTGTGTGTGTGTGTGTGTGTGTGTGTGTGTGAGAGAGAGAGAGAGAAAGAGCTTGGACTATTGTCTTCTATCATCTAATAAGTAGCATCGTCTGAAACCCCCCAGAAATCTGATAAGGAAATCAGCTCAGAAAGCCAAACAATCCCACCATTGTCTTGAGAAGACATCGATCAGCGAGGACACCGTTAAGCGTCGTCTTGGCTCTTCTGTCGTCAGTGCTTACGCAAATCACTGCTCGGTCTGGGCCCCTTTCATTTGACTTTCAAGGTCAGACGGATGGAAACAAACGGAGAATACAAAAAGATTTGGGCAAAACTACATCAATCAAAGAGTTGGCATATTACCGACATGCCATTTCAATGAATGATATTTTCACCTTTGTGGCCAACTCGGTTACAAGGCAATGGCAACAACAATAATACACATATAGAATAATATATATAGCTATAGTCACACCCTAATTAGGTTGTTCACTGAAGCCACATGGAGAGATGCATTACGTGAGGCATATTCAACCAATCTGAGATACTGAGGCAGCTCTTGTGAGGTCCCTACTGTTGGGAGAGGTACACAGTATGAACTCTATAGCTCTTCATCTGGTAGTGTTTAAATGCAGGAAGTGCTATAGGGAACACTGAAGACAGTTGGGAAGTACATGGGAATGCCCCAGTAATGTCAAGTGCTGTGAGATTCTGTAAGAAATGCCGAGAGCAGATGTTTCAAACATTCCAGTTGCTGCAGGCGTTTCCTTGCTCTGTTCCCTAAGCTGGAAGATCTGGTATGAATTATTTTTCCTTTTTTTATTATTATCCTGAACAAAGTTTGTACATATTTGTGCACGGGGACGGCCTGTTTCTCTGAGGACTAGGCCTAATATTTGGACGGAGCACTAATATCTGCAGGCATCTGGATTCATATAGCGAAGAAATATAGTAAGTGGGGCTTGCATTAGTTGTTCTTATTTGAAAAGGGGCAATTAGAAAGAGTGGCAGTCAAAATTAACGTGAAACCAAGCCACTTACTAAAATTAGAATTTGTTCAGCGAGGCAGATGAGAGACACCCTGGCCTGCTTGACATTCCTGCAGTTCATCTGAGCAGAGAGCTGCTCCAAAACAACCACACCTCACTATACTGCTGGGACACACACACCATTCTCTCGATTATTGTATTAAAAAACCTGTATTTTCAGGTCACCTAATTAGAAGATAAAACCTCAAAATCAGTCGAGATCAACAGTCACCTTGAACCGTCGGTAAGACAAGACTTAGGATTAAGATATATCGTCGTAATGTTTATATCGTTTATATATGTCGAGGCAGAGATTTGAGTCACCCGTCTAGGAACCTTCCACTGCACGGTTAACACTGCGCCAACACAGTGCCAACTTCCATACTGCATAATCCAATTAGCTGAGAGCGAGGACGGCGTGCGAGTTCACGCGAGTTAACACTCGAGGGTTAGCACTGTCGCAAGCTGGGAGAGCCTCACCTATCAGCAGTAGCCATAAAGCTAATGCTCTTTTCATACGCTCCCTTGAGCGTAATGGTGTGTGCAGTCTCTTTACACGAGCTGCAAATAAGTCCCCTCTATTCACAGTCTCTGACCATGTTGAAGACAACAGCGATGAGGGCGATAACGTACACACAGCGCACACACCCCCCCCCGAGCAGCACGCAATCTTGATTTTACAGCGCTCGCATCCAAAGCAATACAAGTCGGTACAATGCACCATTGTTCCTTTCCCCTCATAGCACAACCCGACACCCTGTGAGTTCACAACAATACAGTGCAATTACCCCCGCAGAAGGAGGAGGAGGAGGAGGACGAGGACGAGGAGGAGGGAGGACACCAGCTAGGACAACTCTAACCCCAGTTTCCAAAGGCTAAACATACACGGGCTAATAATAGTGGCACACAAGCCAGTGTTCAGCCCCGGCGATGCAGCGAACGTCGCCACCGCCTGGAGAGCGAGGCGGGGCTTTACTAAGGAGCTGCTGTGTGTTTCAAAAGGTTTAAACAGTGGCCTGTTTATTCAGCTGTGCTGTCTACGCACACGCACACACACACACACACACACACGCGTGCGTGTGCTCTGATCCTCCTGGGTGAGGAAAAGCAGGAGGAGAAGGAGGAGCGAGAGACTTGCTGGTGAAGACATCTCTGGCTCCTGCAGGATTAGAGAGGGAAGCCCCATGCATAGGCTGCCTGTGGAACCTGCTGAAGTTCGGGGGGGAGGGGGGTGGGTTGGGGTGGCGAACAAGGGATACGATGACGGGGAAAAAAATAAATAACAAAACAAAAGAAGCACACGAGACAACAGCACACACACACGCACAAAGCATAGGATGGATGAAAGGTGGATAAGAATAGGGAAGGGGGATAGGTAAAAATAGAGTGGATTTAAACATTTAAAGAGCAAAGCACTTTCCTATTTGTACAGAATACGTATATACGTCCATACACTCTTCGTGGATAATTAGCTTGTCGCATGTATAGTGTGATTG
Organism: Trachyrincus murrayi; assembly: GCA_900323305.1. Lineage (NCBI taxonomy): Eukaryota > Metazoa > Chordata > Actinopteri > Gadiformes > Macrouridae > Trachyrincus > Trachyrincus murrayi. The sequence continues at coordinate 33,030 of OOFB01038148.1, forward strand.
ATGATTTGATAATATATAAAATTCAGAGCAACGTCACCGTCATGTTTTCCTAACATAAAACCCTGTGTGCTCTTCTCAGGTCTGCACATGAGAGCAGATATATCGTTGGTAGCAGAGAGTATCTTACTGGGTCTGAATCATCTCTTCAGGGGAACAAACCCGTCAGTTCTCCAATTTCTTCCTCTGCGTGCTCATGAATTATATTATGCATGAATAACGGAACTAATATTCCGATGTGACAGATCGTTGTCTTTGATTCCTGCGCTTATTGTGACTAGTGGCCTATTATGTCGCCCCTGAGGTGAACCAAAAAAACCCACCCCTGTCTTTCAGGTACTGACAACTATACCATCAAAGCACTCAAAGAATATTATCAGCAACTCTTTTACATCGTCACGATCTACTTCAATCTAATCTGCTTTCGCACATCAACAGAATTGAAAAATATCCAAATGTGGAATGCAATTTAGCAGAAGGAGTAACCTTAAAGTCCAACAGAACACCCAGCTGAGACAGCAGGGCTGGAAATGTTTTTCCCCCATTGTCCCATAACATTTTTTTCCCCACATGCACATTTTAGCCACATCAACCTTGCATCGGATGAAAGATTATTTTATTTTTATCTTTCATCCGATGCAAGGTTGATGTGGCTAAAATGTGCATGTGGGGAAAATCGCGGAGGAACACAAAATAATTAAAAATAATTTTATTTAAATTTTTTATTATTTTGTGTTCCTCCGCGACAGCTGAATGTCCATAAATAACAACAAGCAACAGAGGAGACAAGAGAAATGGGAAGAAGAGAGAGAGAGAGAGAGAGAGAGAGAGAGAGAGATGAAGATGGTGAGAGAGGGAGGGCGGGGGAGAGAGATGGTGAGAGAGAGGGAGGGCGGGGGAGAGAGATGGTGAGAGAGAGGGAGGGCGGGGGAGAGAGATGGAGAGAGAGACTAAACGACAGGGAGTTACCAGCTGTTTCTCCAGGTGAACAGTGACGGGGACCACAGCTGTCCTCTGCACCCTACTCTACTCTCGACCTGCTCAAACACTTCTCACACCGCAGCAGCTTTAATAAAGATTAATTACCCCCGGGCCGAGGCCTAATTTGTTCTTTGTCACACAATTCAAGGAACCTTCCGCTGCCTCTGACATCTGTATTCATCCACATCACACCAGCACAACTCCATATACATACATAATATATATATATCTGTATATATATATATATTAGGGGTGTTATGAAAAAAAATCCAGATTCTTCCAAAAAATATTAAATATTATTTTTTTTTGTCTTAGGTTTGCCTTTGTGTGTTTACATTATTGCTCAGTTGATCAGTTGATGTAACTTTTTCAAATATAAAAAATACATTATTTTATACACACACTCTGCTTTCATGCCATAATTTACCGCACAGCGGACTGGAATAGATCCTGAAATTAGTATCCCTATGTACTGAATCGAGAATCAATTTTGAATCGGGAATCGTTTCGAATCGAATCGTGACCCCAAGAGTCGAAAGCGAATCAAATCGTGAGATACCGAAAGATTCACACCCTAATACACAAACACACACACACTTTGCTGTCCTGTCTAAAAGCCTGGGTCTAGCCCAATAAGCACTGCAGATAAAATTCAATAGGAAAACCTGAGCAGGAGAGGAGGATCGTCCTCCACAAACACTTCATATGAAATATGAACACTTTGGTGCTTGTGTGGGTCCAATCTCCATCTAGGACATTAGATCATTTTGAACTGCTTTGCTCCCCCTTCTGCTGGTGAGCTATTCTCTTATTCAGTTTTTCCTCTTCCTCCTTGCTAAGAATAATGGTCTTCCCTCTCCACTTTTACACGCACATTTATTACAAAGATACAAAGTTCTCAAAAACAAACAAAACGCCAGCAAACAGCAACTCCTCGAGCAACGCAGAACAGAGGCACAAGTGTGTGCCTGTGTGTGTGTGAGTGTGAGTCAAGTGTGCATGCATCTACGTATGTGCATCGTTTGTCAAGAAAGCTATTTGGATGATTTAATGTGTCCACACACACACACACACACACACACACACACACACACACACACCAAAAAAAGGAATTTGAACTGACAAGTAACAAGTGATTTATAAAACACTTTGGAAAGCCAGTCTACCGAGAGAGAAGAGGACCCTGGCAGATTTACTGAGCAAGATGGAGGTGAAGTGGAGTGTATTGTTATGGCTGTGGAGAAGAATCGGATGGGGCCGAAGGTATTATTATTATTATGGTGGACTCGGGAGAAGAAGAATGTGTATGTATAAAATGTAATAAATGCTCTTTGAGGACGTAACAGCCGCTGAATGAAATAAAAAAGCAACGACGCCACTCCGGTACTGCTTCATGTCGAGTCTTTCAGACCATTAAACCAAATGCAATATTGCCCGCCGCGAACAAGTGACACGGGCTCCTGCTGAAAGGGGCGTCCCAGCAGTCTGGCGAGGATGCACAAGGCAACCACTCTATAGGACCGACGTTTGTTTATGTGGTCGCCTCATCCGGAAAGGACACAGCGTGCGACTGGAGATAATGGCTTGTATTTCTAATGGTTTCTGGTCGAGTGTTTTAACATGTCGATTCTGTCTGGTACATTTAGAAAGCCTTCTTGTCCAACTCCGTTTGTCTTTAGCTACAGTATAATGAGCCAAACAGGGAAACTCTATATATTGGAGATTGAGGGAGCGAAACGGATCAAGCTTAAATCGACATTACCCAGAGTGCCTTGGGGCGGTTTCATTTACTCATGTATAAACCAAGTACACAGCCTTAAAGCAAAAATCATTGATTCTTAAAATGTGTATGCTTTAAATTATTTCGATTTTGTTTTAGTTGTTTAGTTTTATATATCCATGGCACTTGAACAACGTCCACAAACAAATCAAACGTTGAATACCGGATTTGCTTCTGTACTCCAGTGAAGTTGGACTTGCCATCTACCAGGGTATAGGAGCCACAGCTGAGACAGGAAAACAAAACTACTCCTATAGGATCCTCTAGACTGCCGTGTCTCCAGTTGCGTCCTGGAATAAATGGGCCCTGCACAGCTGGCTCCAGCAAGGCAGATGATTCCGGGGGAAGGTTGTTTTCATCGGACGCGCTACAACACAGGCAGCGGAACATCTCCCATTCATTACTATGGCAGCGCTTCACAGCCCGATGCGAAAGCTGTCGGGACGCTCATTAAACGCGGCGCTCGGTGGCTCCGGTGCAGCCGAGCCGTAACCTGGGTGAATGTAAGTGTTAGATTTAAATAGGCAGTCGGCGTACCTGGCATGAGCGGCTGTGCGGACATGCTCATGGGAGCCATGCCCAGGTTGTTCATGGCTGTTGCCCAGGCGTTGGGGTCCGACATGGGCATCGGCATGGCGCCCGACTCCATGGTCATGTTCCGTATCACGTCTGGAAGAAATACAAAGAGAATTTGTTTTTCAATGACTCTGTAACAATTTGATACATTATGTTTATTTTGTGACTTAAGGATATATAAATTGAGTAGAAATCCTATGGAATCATCCAATGCTGGTGTCGGCCACGAGAAAGAAAACCGAAACATAACAACAATCCTGAAGGAAACAGCCAGGGTGAAGGCTGGTGCTCTAGTGAGTATTACAATACTGAGTGAGAGTGATCACCATATCCCTTTCACAGACCACCTCCTCCCCCTCCTTCAGCCTGCTTTTATCGGCTTCCCCTTCTGAACCTCATGTTCAGGCAGGGAGGTGAGGAGAGAGGCCACTCTGACCCTGCAGTCACTCTGACAACAATGCTTTCTACAGCTTCCGTTAAGAGGTTAATCAGCCTGCCCCACCCCCCTGACACTTCCTGTCTCGGTGACCGCTGCTCAGCATCTTATTGGTCGGCTGGTTACAATGAGGTTACCGCAACACATATAGTTGTGGATATTGTTATTCATACATGCAAAAAATCCCTCTTAGTTCAAGGGACCTGCGGTTGAAACGCGAAAAGTGTAGTTTTTGTTGTTAATAATACACAAGCTCTACTGATGTACCGTTCAAAACAAACAGACACGCAATCAACAGGAAATCCCGTAATTGTATGTGTTTCTCCTGTCATGATGAGAAAACATTGAGCACAACAACGACAACAAACGACAAAACACAGCTCACACTGTATGACTTATTATTCTGATGGGTCCGAATAACAACAAGTGTAAAAAACAACATTATAATTGCTACAGGCTGCCATACTGTCACTATCAGGGCTACTGCAGATGCTAGAGCACAAAAAAAAAAAACAGATGTGCGTCGGCTCCCGGTTCGGGTGGTTCTGTGCCAAGTCTCGGCGCAGTAAAAGCAAACGCGTTCAGAAAAAAAGAAAAGAAAAAAGCCCTGCGGTAAAGCACACAGGAAGTCATCGCGCTTTACCCACTTCCTGCAGCTCATTCCCCGTCGACAGCCTATTTCACAGCTCTAAACGCTCTTTAATTCTCCCCTCTGGTTGACCCCCTCTCTCCGACAGACCTGTAAATTGCTGTGACTGTGACTGCCTGCCAGAGCACTCGTTCCCATCCTCCTATCCCATCTCCCCCCCCCCCCCCAAAAAAAACCCCCCCCCCCCCAACCCCCGGGAAAAAAAAACAAAAAAACCCCCCCCCCCGCGCCCCCCCC